>JAVSBT010296632.1:0-27376 GCA_033118115.1 Pharyngocirrus eroticus | reverse complement strand
CATCTGGTATGGTGAGGACCTTGACCCTCTCGAGGGTAACGAAATCCTGTGTTATGGGGTTTTGCCTCTAGACTATATTAGTAAATGTATTAAACATTTTAATTAGGTACAATTTGGAAGAGAGACAATTTAGCTAGTATCATTATTGGTACAAATGTTTTAAAATTTCAAAGGGTTCAAAACATACAATTTAAAAATTAATTTTTACACACTCTCTTTAGATTTAGAAAGGAACTAGGTACTGTTATTGTTATATACAAACCAAATTAACACCTTTGAACATGCCATGTAGCAGAGGGGTTAATGAGTACATTTTGACATCTTATGGAATAGGCATACATATAGAAACAATGCACTGAGGATTATCCTTTTACTGGATTATTCATGCAGGACACCAGCTGATCGATGTGGAAACACTCACATCTGTGACACTGAACAAAGATCTTACGTTTTTAACATGTAAATATCACATATAACAAACAAAACATGGTAATGACCAAGGATCAGTGCATCGATCAAACAGCCACTCATGTGTACAATAACTACACATGCATACAGTTCATGAGGTATTCCTAAAGTGACATTGTGATAGGAATTTTCATATAGCAGTTTAAAAACTTTGCATAACAAGGATCTTGCTTAACACAGATGTGTATTTTTTTTTTGAAAATAAAATATTCCAACCATGGTCACTTTTCAATTAGAGCTAAAAACCCAAATCTTTGGTCCTTCTCCTTCTTTTTTTATCAAACAAACACACACACAAACAAACCTTCTTCTCAAGGTCACTGCATTTTTTCACACTTGAACCGAATTTTCAACAAGTGTTATAGAAACCCAATCTCATGAATAAACCATAGGCAGACAAGAGTTTGTCATCCAAGAAAAGGCAGTCTGCAATTGCTTCAACAACACCCCCTAGGCTTGGTTTCATCAGAGAGAAAAAGAGAGCTAGAGCTAAACTATGCATAAGCCTTCTGTCTTGACAAGTTCAGTTGCCTTAGACAAGAAAGCCAAATTACAACAGGAAAAAAAATCAATATCAATGGGCATCCAGGGAACCTACTTCTTGAATCAGGAATCAGAAAGAATCAAGATTCTCTTTTCAAAAAAAATCTCATGAAATATGGCAGATTTCAACTCATCATATATACATCAATAAATATCTCAGTAGTCTTTCCATGTGAAAAAAACGACACTGATTTATCAAATTTTAAGCTTGTTTGTATAGATTTTATATCAGTTTTTTCTCATCTGGAGAAAAAAACAGGTCAAGAGTTTCTTCAACTACTGCTATCAGGGAAGTATCTGTTGTAATCATCATTAATCATGGGTAATGAGAACACACAAATTAATCAAAATCCTGACTTTATTCATCTTTATTATGCTTGACTATTAACTTTTGTATAGATTCTACATCGATAGGGTTCATCCACCAGATTGGAAGTCAAATGAAACAGGGCCCTCCTTGTAAAAAAACTTATCTTTTACACTTTTGTTCCTTTACACATTTTACAAAAAATCTATGCAGATTAAACATTGCAAACTATATATCAAAACACCAAGTGAGCTGTATAACAATGGTACTGGCTGATGCTGTATAAAATTCTTTATGTAACAATGCTATAAGAACAAAACATAATTACAAAATAAAAAACACAAACAAAGAATTGCAGTTTTGGCATATGCTTAATGCCTATGATAAACAACTTTAATACGTAATTGCTAAAACTATGATATACAACTTTAAACATATTTGCTGTAAACTAAAAACCCTAACAAAATATCTGCTAGGTGGCGCCTAACACGCAAAGGGAGAAACGAAAAACAAACAATCACTAGGCGGCACGAGAAAACGTGAAAAAGGGGGTGGGCAGGGCAGGGAATATAAATTACTGTCAGCAGGATGCGACTAGCTTGGATAAGTCTTCAAAAGGAAAAGGATGATTAGGCATAGGAACCCCGGGACTGCTGGGAAAGCCTCTTTGGAAGGCAGCGCCGTCTAGTGATCGCTATGTATACATAAATCGATTTAATCTCACATATTATGATATTAAATTCATGTGTACAAGTATCTTATAGAAAACTCAACAGTATCCATATAGGGTGGGACAAGGAACCACATTCTTTCATTTCATGCTTTGTTCAATTGCATTAAACTTCACGACCAAACAATTTGAGTCAATTTACAAAATAAATAAAAATAAACCTTAATTTGAAAATCTGTCCACCAATGTTTAAAATATTCTCCTCTATAGGGTCTGCAGGTCCGAGCTTACTGATTTTGTTTAAGCAAAAAAAATGTAACCTCTAATCAGAATATATGTCATACGAGCAATAGGTTTATTTACAATGTCAAAGACCTGACATACATTACTAGGAATTCTAGGAGTTGTCAGACATAATCTATGACAGCTGACCAAGTTGTACATAAAGCATTTACTATTGATAGTAAAAAATCTTTACAAACTTAATGTCTAATCTGTTTGGTGCATGTTAACAAGCAGCTATAGACAAAAGGTCTCTTTCTATCTGTTTCAAACCAACACTATATGTCATTAGACAGAGGAAAATCTATTGATACTTTAAAAAAAATCAATTCCCTGGAAATGGCTATGCTTCATGCAAGGAACCTGTGCTTTGATCACAGGAGTTATCAATAATGAAAGGGTATATCCATTACTTCTCCTTTTTCATTGGATTTTCTTTGTCATAAATCTGCTTTTATGGTTCTGCTGTTAAAACCATGCATGTTTCCTTTTCCCCTTTTCTTAGTTGATTAACTTCTCTGTATTATTATAGGAAACTCAACATCATGCAACGATTTACACACCCAGCAACAATTGTGTAAGAGGATCAAAGTGCATAGGGGCGATAAATCAGAACCAAAAAAAGACACTTCCTGGCATCCGAAACACAAATTAAAACTTCCCAGATCCCTAAAGGTTGTCATTTTCCAAGACTTCATGGCATCTTTGATGTGTAGTAATTCTGTCATATGAGATGATTAGGGGAGTTGTCATGGTAGAATAGCATGTAGGGTATGTTAAATTGTATCAGACGTGAGGATGAGTCAGAATTTCAAGGAACCCTGTCCCCTTTTGTTGTCAGTATGATAAAGGGAAGACAAAAAATTGTAGTTACATAAAGACATGACAAGTTTGATTTTGATAGGAGCATGGATGACTCATGTAAATCTGTTGTAATTAATGAATACCTTTTGATCCCATAAACTTAGCATGGACAGGGACATCCTAAATTCCTTCGCATCAGAGTCCATTAGTACAAATACCATCGTCCCGTCATTCAATGTGCAAGGGCAGAATGGCACACATTAAAGGTACTCATTGCGTGTTCTTGTCATGTGACTCACGCTTCGTTTTTGTGGACACAAAAATATCCCCAAATCCTGATGTAACATTGACAAATATGTCTTTAATGCCTTGTAGACATGGTAATGCTGTCCAAATAGATCATGGATTTTGCTTCAATTAACGTTTTCATCTTCCCGGAATCGTTTGGGGGCCATATCTTACCATGGATTGAGTAACAATCTCATGGTCTCAATGTGTTCACATCCAAAGAGATTAAGCTCCGTCATCAATGTCTCCTTAAGTATTAATCTGATACTTGTGATGACAAGTATTTAGAAATTGTGATATCTTTTACTGATAGTTTTTGATGTCATTGTGTAGTAGGTGCATTGCAAGCATAGAAGAGTAAGAAGCATTTTCCCTGTTTTTATCTTTGACATTTATACTTATCATCAAGTGCAGATTCAGCTATGGGTACGGGTCAAAAAGGTAAAAAAAAGTTTGAAGTAGTTGTTTCCCTTTTATAAAACCAAGAAATGTTGTAATGGGGCACACAGGGTATCAATCAATTTATTCCCATCTCTATGTTTATGACCTTAATCAATTCTAAAAGGAGTCAACAGCTAGTCCATCCTCATAAGGATGAGAGATGTAGCATATTGCTTCTTGTAAAAGACAAGATAAACACAGGTTTTTCCATGCTCTTTCTTTAGAAAACATATATGTAAATGTTCGCCTTGAAGTATCAAAGAAAAGCACATCAAAGAGGCCATTTAAGGGATCATGGAGTACATCCCTTTTGTATATACAATATGTTATCGATTCTTTGACAAGAAATAAAGCCAGGAGTGAGCATGTGGTGAGGTGCACCATTCTGTAATCATATTGACTAGCATCATGAGGAGGTCCCAGGAGACATCCAGATCTGAATCCAACGTTCTTCTCAAGTCAAGATAAGATCTCATTTAACTGTGCAGACACATCGCTTTACAAGAGATATTTTTATGATCCTTTTATGGAAGCTTACTATTCCATCATTTTAGCTTATGATTGATCATAAGATACAGATGCAATTCAAATTTTCCAGAATATTTCACCAAATTTCTTATCTTACTACTAAACCAAAAACTAAAATATTTCATTAAAAAATGCCCTTTATGTGCCAAGCTCATCGGTACCATACACAGAGTGATTTTCCTGCTATTTTACTTTGTAGTCATTTTATAATTTTTGCATGGTATATCAATTCTTTGTGACTCTCGGTCACTCGTACTAAAATGGCAGCAAGTTCATAGGAATAAATATGAATGTGCCATGCCATAATGAGAATATGGTGTTTTGGAACTGCAACCAATTCATATTCAAGTTCAAAAAGGGGAAATAACCATATAAGTATATTTCACTACTATAACAATGAAAAGTAAAGAGAAAAAATAACAGAGAAAAAAGGATTGGCCCAGTGAGTATGACATTATCATACCCCCAACAGTCACCTCAATCAATAATATAGTGCTAAAAAGGAAAAATCTTGATACTAACATTATTTTCTGAATAAACTTGAGTCTGCGTCAATTTTGTTTCAACAAATGTTTTTGTCAGAAGCCAACTGAAGAGGCTTGCTTTTTTTACTTTTTTAAAGTCACTGAGGGATGAGAGATGAGGGACATTTTGGAATAAAAACTTGTGGTGTTTTGACTGCGAGGTGAAGTACATCTTGCCTATTAAATCATGCAATAGAGCTTAAACCATAATAACATTATCAAATTGGACAATAAAAGCTTCTGTGAATCACACTGGCAACAGGGAGTTGGAACTCTTTATGTAGGGGGGGGGGGGCTAGTAGTGACTACTTGCCTTTTCAAAAAAATCATGAACCACTTATCAAGAAATTTGTCTTCATATGGGCTACAAAGGCACTGATCATTCACTCTAAAACAAATTACTTAAAATGATGGTAACCAAAAAATATACCCATTTAAAGTTTAGTATCTTCGGAATGTCATTCAAAATGTCAAATTACAGGATTCAATCTGTTATTTATCTTAATATAGATGCTTCAAGGATTTAAGCCCTGGAGAATCACAAGTGGTGGGTTTTTTTCTTTCTGTTATTTCTTATTGTCTAACAAGGGAATTTTATCCCAAAAAAACCTTTAAATTTAAAGCAAAAATAAGGCAAGGTAAGTTATTGTAAATTGCCTTTTATACCTATAAGTAAATTGCCTTTTATACCTATAAGTAAAAAAGGAGTATCCTATGACAAAAGTGTCATATATATCAAAATGGTCATTTTTTGCTATGTAATGAGTAAATATAGCTCAAGGCTTACTTTTATTTTGACACTACAATCAGCCATGCATGCCATCACATAACATAAATAATTATGATGGAGATAATGAAAAGTAGAATCATCTTTCATTAATTGATTGGAAGTTTGTTTACATTTTTTGCATATTGGGTTTGGGAATAAAAATATTCTGGAATTATCATTTACCCTAAACGCTTTGTAAAATAATGATCTTATAGAAAGGTCTTTCTGTACTCTTCTGTCATAAAAAAACTGTCATAAAACACATATACATGAGACCCAAAGCTTTGGCAATTCAATCTTTGCAATATCCTTTCTAGCTAGAGATCCATTGCTTTTTTCATCCTAATTGGACTCCTAAAAAATTGGATGATGTCTCCAATGTAACGTCCAATTTCTTTTAAGAGGATTACCAGATATGTCAAGGTTTCCTGTCTCTAATGAGAAATTGGTGTAAAATTTAGCTGAAGGTCAGAAATTTCTTTGGTTAATAGACCAAAAGAAGCATCTCTCACATCTTAATTTTTCCCTAGTGCAATACTTGAGGTATATGTGACGATGTTGACAGTTCAAGTTGTTGTTTGACTGTAAGGCTTCAACTACTTCCATAATCATTTTCTGACCAATATATGTTTTTGGCTGTAGCACTTAATAATGTAAAAAATTATACTAATGAAAGGAAAAAAGTCCAAAACTTTATATACTATGTAAAGTTTGAATCAATGCATGCAATATTCAAGATATAACAATACATATCATCTGCTTGAGTATCTTATAAGATAGACCATGTGAAATGAAATAACAGAAAAGTTATTACAATCCTGTCCTGACCTGTATTGATAACCATTTTTATCCTTAAAAGCATAATACTGCAATTTTATTTAGATATATCACATTTTCTTGTATTTCTTACTAATCGATTTCATTAAAGGAGAGAAAGATTTTTTTTGCTACAAAAAAATACAAAAGAAGATTAAAATCTAAAAAATGAGCAATCAGAAAAATGAGATCTCCTCCTGCTATTGACACATAAGCTACATATAAAGAAGGCAAAAACTATACATATTAATAATAGACATTGACAATTATCTGCTGATTTGATTTAAAAAAACATTTTTACTAATATTTTTATAGCAGAAAAAAGTATACAAAATGGAATTCAAAAAATGCTTTTAGGCAAATCACCTGAAATCTTTCTAAAGTACGTTACAGCTTTAATTATACTAAAAACATGTAGTTTTTCGGTGGACATTGCTCTCTGTATCAAACCTCCTGACTTAAATGATGGATAATCTAAAATTACACTCTCATCCATTCTTTCCCCAAAAACATATTGACACAACTTGTCAAAGAACCTGCCTCTGAACAATGAGTAAAGCATAGCAGAAGCTTGCTTCAACTTGCCCTAGTTTTGTACATAACAAAACCTACAAAAATCATCAAAACAACCTTTTAACTGGGCCCTATCAATCACATTATAAGAGAGAAAAAATCTTCATTACTGAAATCTATTATATTTTTCTTCATCCTACTACATCCATACCAAACTACAAACAAATCCAAGAGAAAAAAAATCCTTGATTGATTTCAATACCAAGCATAGCCATACTGACTAGCAATACTTAGTAAATGGCCATGATTGAAATCTCAGAGGTTTTTACTATCCTTCAATTAAATTCATACAAAAATGACTTTCATCAAAGTTATTCCTGATGGAGCCATGATTACCCTGACTTTTGACTGGGGTTTGGGATTGAGGTTAAAACAAAAGCCTGTCTTTTTTGATTGGCCTATCATTGCTTGTGGAATTTATTGATCAAAGGGATGATAACAATCTTTCAACTTTTAGAATAATTTAGGGACTTATCTATACTCAAACACACATTTTTTCTGCTAGTATTTTGCACAAAGGAATATCAAAACCATTAAGACTTTTTTAAGCTGATTTGTTTTATCATCAGGAGTATTCTGTATGATTTGTTAATCATAGAAAATGAATGTAAAAATCTGGGTCATAATATCTACACTGTTTTGCAATTAGTTACCCATATGTAATCAATTAACTTCAAACTCATTTGAATCCTCAATCTGACCTTGGTTATGATCAGCATTTCATTTCCTTGGTTGAGGCTAGGAATTTTACTCAAAACATAATTATGAGGGTAATTCAGAAAGAAATCCTTCTTCTATAACTTTTTGAAAGCTATATTACATTGGGCTAGACTCATGTATGAAATGTTTCAGACACACCATCTCATTTAAGCAATATCAAAAAGATATCCAATTGAAGAAACTTACCAATCGTATATCACTTTCACTTGCTCATGAATCTGTCACAGATTTTCTTATTCTAGAAAAAAAGAAAAAAAGAAAAATTTAATACTTATTACACATGTATTAGCTTAAGATTTACCAACACCAATGGCTACAGATATTCAGCTTTTATTATGAAAGGACTGTTTTCTCTATCAAATTCCAAGGTCAACACGTTTTCTCATTATTCAAACTATTTCTTTCACTATTTTATCTTTTAACTAATATTTTCAGTGAAAGGCACCACGGTTAGTTTTCTATATTTGAACTTAGTATTGCATGGTCAACAATGCTATGTTTGACCTTTTTCGTAATTGAATTCCTTTCCCTTACTTCAAACACTAAAATACTTCTTTAAAAACAAACTAAATTGCATTACTGGTCTAAGAATCATAAGTACTGAAAACACAGTATTGTTACTTTTACTATATACTGCACAGAGAGATTATCAAACATTCTAAGCTTTTTAGCAAACTAATCTTTTTAAATAGAATGCTTGGGCATGAAAAACCAATGTCACACGGACATGCCAAAAATCCACATGAGAGCACGCATAAGGATGTCCATCCCATGTTAAAACCAATTTCTAGAAGAAGAATTCTCAAATAGAATCACTTGCTTCTCTCATGAAATCCAATAAAAGTTTGGGGAAGATTGTAAAGTACATAGCAACCTTCATTAGCACCAAACAAGGTCAATAACCCTTGTTTTCCTTCCTCAAACATCTTCAATTCTTGTTGGAAAGTAGTGGAAAAAAAGAAGCCTGACATATTGGTCAAAAAGTGCTGTTATTGATGTCGGTTTAATTGGCAATCAATGCAGTATCATGAAATGACCTTTTAGCACCTGGCCAAAGAAAAAAATATTTTGTATACATGTATACAATGATTATCATTGAGATCACATAATGCTGTAGACGATATTCAGAATCACAGACAAATTGATGTATGTACAAACCACTTGCAAAACGTCTCTTGCGTCCTTTGACCTACTTTCTTCTTCTAAAGTTCATTTATGCAAATGAAGTCCTTTTTACCAGGGCAATACAATGTAATTGAATACATGTTTACAGTTAAATCTGACATGAATATTTTAGTCATGGGTTCTTGTAGTTGAATACTTCTTTTATGAATTTACGGCCCACAAAATATGTCTCTTATAATTTCTGTGTAGGAGACAATAAAAAAAAGAAAGTGGCAAACAAGTTCTTGACACAGCAGGATTTACTTCAACACACAGAAACCTAATCTTTAAAAGCTTCCTTCTATTTCACCATTCAGGAAAAAGCTTTTTCTCTTCGGCTATTAAATGATACTTAAAATGTATAAAAAAACCATCAATTTCTTCATATGAGTGCCAATATCTTGCATGCCGTTTCTAAGAAATATATTAAAAAGTAATATGAGAGAAGTAAGGTGTATGCATAAAGCTAAGAAAAATATTTCATATAATATCTTATTCAATACATACAATATTTACTTTTCTTTTATGTCCATCTTGAGCTAGCAGGCCCATCGTGTCAATTTCAACTTTTGTTGTTATTTGATAGTTCAACTGTATCTTTAATGGGTGTTGTAAGAGGATGATATTTCTTAATACTTGCAACAAAACAAACACCTCACACTCAAAATTATCTTCGTTCTTTTTTTTTCAATCAATTTTCCGCAATTAATGCCTGTTTAAGTAGTTTCACCTTATTTTAGCAAATTAGCTTTAAGCTATATTATTTCTACCAATACCAAGTATACTTGTTTAGTGTTCTTTTTCCTTAGCTTAAAATTATTTACTCAAAAATTGCTAAAGAAAACTATGATAATGAAATATAGACTGTATTATATTATATAGTTTATGTACATTCCTTTTAACTCTCCTTTCTAACAAAAGAAAAATCCTTAAAATATATCTTTTATTTTTGTCAATTAAACAAGATACCTTGCCAAATGCTATATATTCTTGCCGATACCCTTTTCTGTATAATGATGCACAGTAGTAGACTCATTAAAACCATTTGCTTACTTAGCTGGTCTAGTAATACTACTTTCCTTCAAAGCCCTAAGGACTGTGGATCCATGTGTTGCTGTGCACCCTTAAATACCAATGTGTGGAGATTGAGCTTGTTGGAATAGCTGGGGCATAAATTTATGTCCCCAGGGAAAGTCTGCGGAGAATGTACAAGACCCTTTGATGCCATGGCGTATTAAGAGACAGCCATGTTAAAGGCATTGATACTATCCATACAGATAGGTTGTGGCTGTCTTTTGGGTTTTGGTGTATCCTGCAATCAGTCTTTTTCACATGTCATCAGAATGACATGTCACACTAAGTCAGTGGACATATTAAGGAAGATATAGAGACATCAAGATCCTTCAAAGCCAATATCGTTATGATGGACAAGATCTGGCAGGGTGCCATCATAAAGACATTAAGATGCTTTTTGGCAGCGGTGACTTCATAAGACAATGCATCATAAAATGCTGGCTGCAGACATTATGTCTTGAAAGATAAACCCAATAATAAAGGGTCCATGGGATTATAGCAGGTTACTTTCCCAGAATTCTCTGGGGTAGATTTATCATTTCATGAGAAAATAAGGGGGAATTGAAAGACACTTGGTCCCTATTCCTTAATGCATCTAGGAAATGTCAACAAATACCAAAGAAATATTGTCAAGTAACCTACAATGGACTATCATTCTTAGGTAGATTGAATACTGTAAATAGCATATGCTATAGAAACCTTATAGGCCAAAGGCTTGCTACTACTTACTTCACATTACAGTGTTCAAAGGAATATTTTAGAAAATATTTTAACTTTTTGCAGTGTCTTTAACTGGCTAAATTCCTTGCCTGCTAAACTTAACAACTATGCATATTTCTTATGGCGAACAATAATTTGGATCATAAAGGACAATAGATATTCTGAAAATGTGTAGAAAGTTTTTAATTAGAGTGATTAAATTGAGCAGAAGGTCCCTTTTTTCACTCCAAATATTAGATTGCAGCAACATAAAACATCTTACACAATCTTACATGTCACCATTATCTCATCAATACACTACACACAATAAAAACAGAAACTAACACAGGAACTTTAAACTACACCCTGCTGGCAAAGAACTTGGTAATGGTGGAGGGGTATTCATCTTAGGTTTCCTATCATGCAACTTATAGCATTCATCCCTGTGTTCAGATGTCTAGAGATGAAACCTTTCTTTATGTTTCCAGGAAGTTGACATTTCCCTATAATTTATACAAATGCATGGGTCTACAGATATAATAAAGATCCATTGTAAATCAATCGTTGTTCCTAGACTAGGGCCCTAGTAAGGCTGCTGGAGATTATCTGCGATTAATCTTACACTTACTTGCAGCTTTTCAGTATTGTCAAAGTAAAAGCAAACTAGCAATGATGGATACAACTTGGTATTGATGAAATCAGGCATAAAATTGATAGGCATTCTTTCAGATAGAATGATACTTGGCTTGCTTTGTGATTTTTTGTTATGCTTTTATGTGCCACTATATGGGAGCATGGTTGCTCAGAGGGAAATAAGTTAACACATCAATATATCAGAAGGTTGAAGGATTGATCCCCTCCACACCCCATATTTGTGTCTATGGGAAAGATACTTAGTCCCAATTTCCATTCTTCCCCTGAACATGTTACATGGGTACCAGGGAATTCTGGGAAAGTAGCTTTTGAAAGACTTGCATCCTGTCTTGGGGACGTACAAGTTCTCAGTCACTTGAACTACAGAAACAAGGGATAAGCAACAACCTGATAGCTAGGCCAATAGACTCGGCCAGATTTATCTTAAATGCCACTAGTCTTGAGTCCAGGCTCATAAGAAAAAAAATGAACTATTGTTACTTTCTTCCTTCACTTGTGGGTTTCTATTAATTAGTTACGGTTTATAATTTCTATGAATTCATAGGAAGGAAGAGTCTTCAAAAGAACACCTGCATAATAATGAAATATCGGAAACCTCTTTCCTTGACAATTCCCCCTTCGGAACTCAATCCTTACAAAAATGTTTCATTCCTATCACGTACACCATGAGAGGGTGACAAAAAGTAAAATGCTTTGTGTCCTGGATGTAACAATAGTTAATTTAAAAAACTAACTTCTTTACTGTCATCCTATCATGTTTTCAATGAAGAATTTAAATCTGGAAGGTCTTCAATTAATTGAAAATTAAGCAGGTGTGACTCTACAAGTCATTCCTCCTAGGGAAAATTGTTTGAGTTTTAAATAAAAAGAAGATTAAAGTTGAAATTTGTTCATTTAATTGTTTCCCCATTGATTTCAAGATAGCAATTTGCTTACATTATCAAACACACCTGAGTCCAATACTTTGTTCACTTTAGATCCACTTTTTATAAACTCATCTCCAATTTGTTCAGGAAACAAATTCAGTTTAAACAGGTTCATATCATACACAAGCAGTTTAGATATCTGGCTAGTATCCACCTCAACAGATGAATTACAAAACAAACAAACAAACAAAGGGAAATTCAAAAGGCGCAAGGCTTTTTAATAATAAAAACTTTTCTCAAATTCCACCTAGAGGCTCGAGCAATAGACATCTACAATCATTCTTTTTTTTCCTCTATTTTGTAACTCTTTGCCTATTATAGTTCAAATCTAGCGATTTTCCTCAGTAGTGGTGTAAAATAGTATTCTATAGAAATAGAAATGTTTCAACATAGAAAATCAACCGTAGTATCCAAGTATCTAAATTCACACTTCAAACATTTGAGGACCATAACATTAAACGTATGTTAATTAAAATGCCGACATCATACCTTTTACGACCTTGTCTGACACTGAGTAAGATCCTTGAAAAAAAAACCTACGTATTTGAACTAATATTTCATTCAGAGTTTCTCTGAAGTACCACATTGAAAATTCACTTCATAGTTCATCAACACCTGTCAGTTCAGAAGAGGTGAATTGTCTACGAAAATGTATCAATCACATATAACAATATGAAAAATGCTTTATAAAGCCTACATAACACAATACTTGTATTTTAAGCTTCTACCAGTATAGGATTGAGAAAAACACTTGAAAGGGAATTAACTATATGAACTTAATGCCCTTAAAGGAGTTATGATTGATAATAATATCTCTATTCATAATAAAAAGCTAAGCTGATGATACTTGTAACCCACTTGAAAGTTTTAATAAAAACATTAGAAGACTCTCAGTTGAAGAAATATCAGGACAAAACCTTTTAAATAAAGGTAGAAGATTCTGAGTTTGTTAATTAGAGCCATGTTTAAGGATGCCTGGAGTCAAAAATGTTTTCAGGGAAGGACTGTCACTCCAGGCAAAGGGATCAATTTAATGAGATGACATCCCCCATGGTAGACTGTACAAACAAAAGTGAACTTAATCCATAGAAGATTTTCAAAATTATCCACAAATTAAAAGCATTAAGTTTGCATTATCGGTATTAAAATTGCCTTAAATAGGGACTCTAATGAGTGCATTCCACCAGAGACCAATAAGGCACAGTATTTACTGCTGACTCAGCTAGTATTAATACCTTATTAATTACAAGCTTACATGTAATTGGATATTTTGTCTGATCTTCATTTCTTCTATGACAGGAAGGCCTAGTATTACAGTTTTATGCTATACTACTTTTTGATTGAAGGTCTATCAATTATAAGCTTTTTGTTCAAAGATTAAACAAGGTGATGATTCATGAGTTGTTTTTAATTTGCATTGCATTTTTAAATCTTTATAATGTTTTATCAATGATCTTATATTTCAATTATTGCCTTCTATTAGAGCTGTCACATGATACAATAATCTCAGAATGAAAAGTTCCACAAATTGATAGAAAAAACAACCAACGCCTACAAAAACCAATCGTTGAATGAAGGGAAAAACCCCAGATAAAAGTAATCTAGAAATAAACTTTCATTCACAAGTGATAAAATCAATCATAAAAACATCATTGAAAGACTTCAAACATTCAAATGATAACAACAAAGTGACAGGTAACCAATCCATGACAGTTTACAAGTTTCATGGAGTTTTATAAAATGAATTCTTCCCAGACAAACCCCTTTCAATAAATGGACAAGTATCAACAGAATGAAGAAGAAGAAAAAAAGGTTGAAATAAAAGAACATCTCAATGGATTTTTCCTGCCATCTTAAGACAAGCCCTTTTGTCAATCCAGATGTCCAATTTGTATAACCTCCCCTTTCCAAACAAATCCAGTTGACATGTTTCTCTTGAATTCCCAGACACTAATCCACAGAACACTGGATTTGAAAGGCAGCTATCCATAGTCACTGATCCATTGCTTTATGGCCTGAAAAGACCTATAGATAAAAGCCAGCCATGTTAAGCATGGTGCTATAACTAGTACATTCCTTATTACATTTTGACACACATACAGAGCCTTTGCATCAAAGGGGTGTGAATTTGGTTGTAAAACATGTATGATTAAATACCTTTTTACTGGTTGAAATTTTGAAAAAGTAGGTCATTTTATCTGTCAAAAAAAAAAACGAAAATCTTCCTCATGAAATTAGCTGTCTAACACTACCATCATGCTATTTATTTTCACTGCTTCTGTCACAGTTCAATTTTTTTGGATATCTAGCCTTTCTGAATATATCACCCAATACCATTTTGTAATAACTACATACCAGAATCAAATTTTGAAACACATTCACAGTTACAATCATAGTGTTATTATAGTCTATTTCATGCATGCATTTTATACAAAATTACAAATTAAGGCGATGAAGAATAGAAGGGGTCCTTTAAAAAATAAACAATTGCTCAGTTTTCAATTAGAATGCAAAAGGAACATCTCTTATCCTTGCTTTTTTTTCAATAAAAAAAGAGAGACACAAATTTGAAAGCAGGGACCTAGTTTGGCTTTACAGTCAATTGCCTGTACACAGGACGTTTTCTGGATCAAGAGGCAAAGGAATTGGTGTATAAGTTCCAAAGAAGACGACGTTGGATAGGGTTCAATTGCTTAGGGAACTTTTCTATTGATAGTTCCCAAATCTATACATTGCCAATAGCCAATAGTGAATGATAGTGATTATTGAAATCGATGGAAGCATTGGAGCAAATAATGAACATTCCGATTTCTTGCATAACTAGGTAAATAATAGGCTCAAGATCCATAATCGACAGCTTTCAGTGGCTTCCAAAGGAAATGCTTTTCAGGATGGCTTGCTCGGTTAAAATAATCACAGGAATTGCTTCCAAATGTAAGTCTGGTGTAAGACGTTCTAATATAAACATTTTAACATTTGCGTTCTATTGGAAACATGCTTTTCTGTGATGATTTTTTTTCATACTTTCACATGTTAGACCAATTGCACAGATTTTTTTCTCATAATCATAAAAAAATGGCCTCCCAGGATATCTATCTCTCCTTCAATAATTATATGCAGCACTCAAAATAACTAAAGAATTGCAATTATAAACCATAGAAACTTTAACTTTTTTGTTCCCTATCACATTTGTTGGCATAATTGTATATTGCACATAACACACAAAAAATAACTACAGGCTATAATTTTTAGCCACAGTATTTAAGTTTGCAATGATCAATGCTATTCAACCCCATTCATATAAATACAGAAGTAACTCAATCAAACTTCAAGACCAAGTGTGTACATTTTCATAGTTATTGATTGAGTAACAAAAAAGCCAAAGAAATATGAAATTATTTTCATAAGCCCATCATAATTCAAATAAAACTCTTCTAGGAATAAAAAAAATGGTATGCAAGTTTGAAATAACATTAAAAATCTTACCAGGGCTGTTTGATAAAGATTCAGGCTCCTGTTTCCATATATGTCAAACAATCACAAATAAATATTTAGTAAGCATGTAATAAATGTATAGCTACTACAGTTCCAAAGTAATAGCAAAAATCCTATTCCAAATTAGAGGCTACAGTTCAGTAGAAAATCCATATCAAAGAAGCACAAAATGCTGAAAAACAGTTGTTGATGTATGAAGTAGTCTGTCAAGATTCAGAGACTCCAAGAGATATCAATCCAGGAAAATCCAGAGAGCTACTTGTTTAAATGGACAAATCATGTCTAGTGTATATGGAGTCCTGCACTTAATCCATAAGATTAGAGACAGAATGATGGCACAGTGAAGTAATGAGAAATGGAATCCAGGAGATATTTTTTCCTGGATTTGTTATCATTGATTACAAAATCAAGTCAAAAGCAGTGCTACTATTTTAAACTTGTCTCTCGAGTAAATCAACCTTGAATCCAAAGAAAAAATTGTGATATTTGAAATGTATATGACACGGGATTTTTTCTTTAATACATCAGACAATGCCATACAATGACATAGACAATTAATGTATTTTATTTAGAAAATCACAATGTCATATATAACAAAACATTAAGCAATCACAGAATTCTGCATGGCTTACTGGTTGTCAAAATAAGCCGTCATTCAACTCCTCCTTAAAGATCATAAATCTTCTCACAGCATCCAAGAAATTCTTATCTCATCTTCTACATATGTAGGAAAATACTATCTTCATCCCACCTGACTAGAAATGAGCATCCAATAAGCTGGCTAAACATCACCTGGTCAAATCCTATCTACTGGCTTGTCACACCAATAATGTGTCAATCCTAAGCAAAATCAAGTCAATTGGACAACGAGCTTCTAGCTGCACACCGATATGCCTTGAGAAGGCCAAAATTCATTGAACATACAGTACTAGGTAATGTGGTAATATGCTTGCTGATGGATCCCTTTGGTATTGACGCAATGGTAGAAGCAATAAGTCCAATATGTACATGGGAAGCATGGACAATGAAACGCTTTCAGCCCCTATAGACTTATAGTCCAATATTGCCCAGGACAATAATAAAAAAAAAACGCATTGAAAGATTTGCCTATTAGTAAAATATAGGGCAACAAATATGGCTGTGTCTTATAATAAGAGCATCATTTTTTTTCTATCTAAAGGTTGTATTGATGAAAGAATTGCCTATATGTGTTGGGGGAATGATACTACTAATTCCTTTGCAATAACAGTTACTTTTTGGGCTTTTTAAAGGATGGCAATAAGAGAAAAATGAAGGTCAAAGCATTGCTAGCCTACAAATGAAAGCCTTTTCTTTTAAATCATTCATTAAGTACACAAGCCAAGAATACATGGCTTTCCTTTCAAAAGAGAGGTTGAAAAGACATTCTCTGCAAGCAACAGGTGAATTCTTTTAATTAGTTTTAATTCCCAAGATATGAAAAAATAGACAGATCCCTGATGCTGCATATTCACATGAACATGCAAGATGATGATAAAGTTCTGTTTCCTATCTTTTTCTGAAATCTGTACAGACCAAAACACGTGAAACCATCTATCAGATATAAGAATACATTCATCATACATGTGTCATAATGTAAAGAAACTGTTTATGAAAAAGTCCATAAACACAAAACGCATTCTTTTTGTGAATTCAGATCTTCACTTGGCACCAAATCAACCAAATACATTCTTAAGAAATAATCAATTCAAGTTAAAATACCACAAAGTAATCATGATCATAACAGGTTCCCTAAGAATTTCAAATAGCAATGTTTTCCTTTGCACTTCTTTGATACAGCACCCATTGCCATTATCCCACTTGGAACCTGGGTCTCTGGTAATGTGAACAGCTATGCTAAACACTCAGCCAAGGGAGCTGGATGAAAGCCTCTTTAGTAAACAAAACCAACCAAACTCATTATGTACAATTTCTCATGCTTATATATCTCACCCGTTAGGTCACAGTCTTAAAAAGCCAAGTGCCCTATTTCCTGGGGCTCAATTGGAAAAAAACCTCCTGTAATTATTTTTTCTGATGCATTACTCTGTTTAGAGCACATAGTTGCTTCCTTAAAAAACACTCTCACAATTGCATGCATCCATGCATATACAACCCACATTGCCATTATCCCTCTTTGCTGGTCATTTACCTTCCTAGAAAGCTTCCCTAACAAGTTGGTTTCTCTGCATGTTGCCTTAAGCGGTTTGGTTTGAAATGAGTAAACCTTTCTGATCGAAGAAATTCCATGCTGTGAGTACATTTTATGTTCTTTAGAATACGAGCGAGTTTACCAAGAATTGTACTTTGATATTATTCAGAATTATGGCAAAATAAAGGGGATTTGTACAAGATGAATGATAAAACATAAAAATTACATATCAATTGTTTGTTTTTTACAGATACAGGAAAAAGATATAAGTGTTGGTATTTTCTTTTTACTAATTTTGTGTAAAATTCTCAGCAGACAATCTGGGCTTTTTGGCCTCACAGTCTTGCTGTCCCTTGCTTTCAAAAGGACATACCAATACCCTGCAATATTTACACCACAATCCATGAACCATGCAGTCCATTCTTCCTATCCAAAGCCTCAACTATAACATTGGAGAATCTTGCCTTATAGAACTGCATTAATTTAGTAGAAAAACTGGTAAAGTAAGAAACAATCTTAATTTGGCACATGCTATAAATCTTACAGACCCTAATAGCAAATGCATGACATGCCTGTAAATTAGGAAACCAATGAACTAATATGAGTTTTCTATAACACTAATGCATAGCAAATATAAACAAACTGGAAACAACATTTAATTTTAGTCACAAATGATGGTGATAACTTACTACAATACAAGCTAGTCCTATAAAGAGACCAGGCCTCACTTCATAATTTATTAAAGAACACAGATAGCAAAAGCCTTGAAGCTTATCACAGATTCTCTCTTTTTCTCTCATTCCATGAAGCAAAGCAACAAGCCTTTTTGAATAGACCTTCAGTTAAAAAATGTAAATATATTGCATATAATTATAACACCTAGTGGTACAAGCAACACCTCGATCATCTTCTTGAATACACAAAACCTTAATGTGATATGACTGATTTCTTTTCATAACCATGAAGTAATGAAATCTTAGCAATAATTCTCTGATGCTGTGAGTCATGACCTTATACTAACTCTGAGTTGATCTTAAGACATCACCCCTCATTGTCTTTTTATCAACTATTCATGAACATTAATCCCAAACACTGTCAAGACTTCATCAGAAATTCCGGAATGAAGTCATAAAACTAAAAATATGGGCAAACTACTCTACTACACGGACATTTTAACATGTAGTTTGTGTGCTTATTAATATCTCCATTCACATAGAGGCGCATTTAGTTTCTCTGCTGAAGCACCATAAAATTGTTCTCTTAAATTATCTTATATTTGTGGTATGATGTGAGATTTCCTGCTCCCTTGCATTGCCTGTCATGTGAAGAAAATCGACCATTTGATAATCCCAATCTCAGCTTTTATGATGGCATCAACCCCTTGATCTCCCTATGAAATCAATAGACATTATACAAGCTTAAGAAGCCTTCAAAAATAAACCTATTACTCTTAAACATCTTTACTATACCTATCTGGGGAATAGCCTGTCTTCAGAGATTGATCCTATCACTGAGAGATAAACTCTTGATAAATCTTCACAAAATCTTTAAGAAACTCTGTCCGTAAGTTTATGTTCTTGATATAAAAGCATGATAGTTCAAATTATAAGAGAATATAAAGCAGCCAAAGCTGCAAACATTTTTTTTAATGTACGCATAATCCATACAGGACTATAATTTATATAGCAATGACAGCTTTTCTAACACAAAATTAATGGATAAGAAATGTAAATAGATCTTTGTAATGAATCTGGAAGCACATTTTGTCAAAAATATATCACAGAAGAGTGGTCTATTCAATAGAACATTATTTGATGGTTTTTTAAATCATTTTTTTGTTTGAAAACATACAATCTGAGCATGTTGATTTACAAAATCACTACAAATAATCAGCCATATATTCCTCTGTTTCTTAACAATACCATCTGCTGCTCCCTTTAGAAGCATAAAAACCTGACCTATTTTTTTGTCTCTACCTGACAGCCAAATTCCTGTCATGTCTCGGAGGAAGTCAAGAAAATTGAAATAATGATAGAATATTTAGCTGGGATCCAGTGTTCTTACAATCAAAGACATTTTCACACAAACAATGCCTTAAGGTCTTCCTTCTAAAAGAACACTGCTAATGGAAACTCATGTTATCAAAAGACTTGGATGAGTTATGTCATGTGACGGATTTAGTTGATATATGTATAATAAATGAAGAAAAAAGATAGATAAACTGTGTAGGCTGTAACAGATTAGTACTCCCACTATAAGTCTTTATAAAGAAATATAATTTCCTGTTCTATCACATAAGACAAACACGCATTTTTTAAGTTTGTCAGTTTCAAGAAGGTCATGTAGCCTAGATATGTTAAATGCCAAGCTCAATTAAATGTCAAATGTCTAAAACTTATCATTGGTGGCCTATGTACATAATCATGTATCTCTACCAGTCCATGGACTATTAACACTAATTAGAAATGTACTAGGATTGTAATATACTTTTATTGCTTTTTTTTCTTTGAAAGCGAAATTTTGTCTGAAGTATCACAATAAAGATTTATATTTTTATTATTATAATTAAAATAAATTCACCTAAATTAATACATGAACCTATGGCCCTATGGCCGTGGTTTCAAATCTGATTTCATTTCTTCAAAACATCCAAGAACACATTCTCTTAAGAGTTCTCCCTGTAAGTCCTTGACCTCGAAAATAAAAATTGCAACAATTCCTGGACGTAAAAGAACTCCATGATTGCTCTCCAAGTTAATAGAGTCCTTGATCCCCCTGGATTCAATAGTTCTCTCCATTCCTATCCATGAGCATGCTAATGTTTGCTTTATAAGAAACATGCCAAGAGAAAGATGGGGGGGGGGAGATGATCCCATCTTTCTGGATCCAAGGCTTTAATTCTGATAGACCTGTCACAAAAGCAATCAACTACAAAGAATGTTTCAAAGTACAAGGTCATCTTGGTCTCATTGGCGGTGTGTGAAGTGGTTGTATGATGCTGTGCTACAGGTCGAATGCCAAGGAATAGCACCAACAGTAATTTGTTGTCCATGTACTAAAGAGAAGACAAGTCAAAATATACAGTTAGACTTGGCAATAAAATAACACTAACTTTTCAGCATTCATTTTTGAGGCATCTGTTGGTCAAAATTTTTCGTCATTTTTTCCCTCACTAATTTTTTTCACACAACCCTTTTTCATTTCAACCCAACAACTAGTCAAAACATACTCTCAGACACACGAAATAAATGGCATTATTTTTCTGCAGTCATTGTGTGGCTTTGATTAATCATTTTATCATTATAGTTCTTGAATTTTTTTTATTTTTTTTTAAATGGAATAAAGTAGGTGTTTTAACTTGTATTGCTAAAAAACTAGATCAAAAAATGTATTGAATGGAAGCAGGGAAGGGGGGGGGGGGGGAGAGACACACTTCAACATGTAACAAGACTACTAGATTTCAGTTCATTGTTTTTTTTAGTCCTTGATGAAATAAATCTGTAGAGAAAAGCAATGATTTAATTCAGAGTTTGAAATGTTACTTCTGTAAGTGCACTGTAAAACTGTCTTAACAGAATGTGCAGCTGTGTGATTTATTGCATCAGATATGGAATACCCCAGCCTGTCCTCTGTTGATAAAAACCTCCATGAAAAGTGAGACATGGTTTTACCATTACGACTCAACTATCTTAAAGAGGTGGTTGTCTATTAACAACATAGTTGGTATTTATACACACTTAGAAAAACAGTTTTCTTTTGCACTCATTCATGAAAAGAATTCAAATAAGTAATTACTTCTTGAAATTGTCATCACATCTTACATTTCTACAGTGAAACCAAACTGATTGGGAAATACATTTTTGGTAGGGAATCTAAGTGGGGAAATACTCTTTACTACTCATATCCTGACTCAATCAAGGTAGCATAATTATGAAAAATTATAAACGCTCATCCTAACAATATCTAGTCGGGTGGGTTCAATTATACAGGGCCCTAAGTAAGAACAATGCTTGGCTGATTGGGCCACCCTGTCTTAATATACTTAAAATAAATTGAAATTAAATAAAATAAAAATCATGTGAAAACAAAGGTTAAACAAAACCATCATTATGCCAAGTGATTCATGTTTTTTTTCGTTTAGAGTTATCATTAGAGAGGTTTCAGTGTTTAACCGGTGAAGCAAGACATAGTGCTTATGTTGTGGTATATTGTGGTTTATGATTTTGTATCTAAAGTCAAAGCTAAATCTTTGCTACAGAAATTGACAATGTAAACAGGCTTTTAGATGAACTACCAAGACGTTGAGCCTAAATCATGTCATTTTGCATCAACATGTGTGTTTGTTTATGTAGCTAATCCATTCATATTGTCTTTTTTCTTACAAGATGTTGACAAGAGGGTCATAGGAATGTGTGCATAGGAATTTACTTTCAATCAGTTCTGAGATAATCCAGGATTATCTGAAGCTTGACTAATTCACTTTTCATGTAACACTCTCAGGGTTTTAAATACTTTATGTCACATTTAATCTCTTGCTAAAACCTCCTTATACATCCTGGTGAAGACTGAGACATAAAAAGTGACATATTACGCACCATTTTAGAAAAACTCACAGCTATGGGGGATTGAAAACTGTTGTAAAATATGTCTAATGTATTTAGAGCACATCATATCACTATTGTGGTCTTGTTTCTATGGATGATATAACACTGCTTTAACTTCCACTAATTATCCATAATTTAATCTTGTATTGCATGTGAAATAGAAGGCTTTTTCCTTCGGATTATTGCAAACTATAGCTTTGGTGTAGATGCAAAGAGAATGAATTATGGGAAAAAACTACCACGCCCCTAAAAAAATTGTGTTAACTCTGCACTGACTCATCCAGATAATAAATGTTCATTTCCCATAATTTCTATTTCAATAAGGAAATAGCAAACACTCCTTTAAAAATGGAATACATTGCTTTAACATGTAAGCTGTGAGTAACATATTGAAATGAAATATGGTTTAAAACACATAAAAACATCGCAAAGATTTCCTGTTTCTAGATTCTCAAGGATTTTAATAACCAAAAAAGGGCTATTTCACTTTGGTTACATAATATTCTACAAGAAACTGACAAAGTTCTGGGTCAATGTCAAATGACTATATCCTTAATGTTTCATGAGGTTACTTCAAAAACAGCGCAAATTCAAACTTTAGAGTACACAAGTGCCCTGCAAATGACAACCAACGTATCTAGCTTCATAGGGTCTACACTATGAGCAATAAAACTCTTATAATACTTTGTATTGGTATCATGTTTTTAGTTATCCTATCAATGCAACATATTGACAGTGACAATAATGGTCAACAGAGAACAATTCTGCCCTATGGATGTCATCTTGGCCCATCCATGAAGTTTGAATATTTATCATTCTGTATTGTCTTTACACTACATGATGTATGCATCTCACCAACAGACCTTCCCTTAACTACAACAAGGGTATTAGGTCCTTCAGGTTTCATCATAAATGACTCCTAAGGCTTTATAGTTCTTCAAACTGGTGAGAAAAACTATGACAGTTTCACCAACATATGACACAACCATCATCATCAGTATGGCTCGCATGCACTTCCAACACTGGGCTTAATTTTGTTTGGGTAATTGCATTTTAGTCCAAATTAAACCCTAGTTTTCCTATAGCTCTTAGACATGGCTAATTATAACATCACATTGAAAGTGTAGAAATGATGACTTCCTTAATGGCATTGACTGAAAAAAGGAAAATATTCATGAGCTAAGAGACTGTGGGTCAGTGTGAAAGGAATACCTTTAGGTCCTTTTCCTTGAATGCAATAACTGATGCTTCTTTGAAGTAAGGAATGTCCTGTTGCATTACGGATTCTAGGTGCTATTCCTTATACATATTCATGACTTCTACGCTTCTGTTATAATTGCATTTATATCTAAGAAAGACTATACGATAAGCCACAAAAAGAACAGCCAGAATTGTCAAACTGAAAAGAATCAACAGAATGCACTTGCCAACTGGAGCAGGACTGGAGCAGGACTGGAGCCAAATTAAGCCTATGGGCAGCAACCCTTATTTCTCTAAAGAGTGCACTATGGAATCAAGCAGGGATGGCAAATTATCACTATAGTGATAAAGAACAGTGTTTTTTGAAACTGTAAGCATGGTGATTTTTGGGGAACGTTCATATCAAAGAATGTTACATGGGGGTAAACTAATTTGAATTTCAGATCATATTCTTTTCATGAAAATAGACACTCATATTGGGGGAGGGGGGGGGGTTCTCTATTGTAGGCAGAATGGTACAACATACATTTCAAAAGTACCAGAATCATATAAAAATATAAATACTGCAAAAAAATTGATAACCAAAACAAAACAAAAAGAGGAAGGTTGGTTTTTATTGGACTGATACCCTATTGAGTCACCAACCTTGCAACTCTTAAACCTCCTTGAATGCATACCAGCTATCAGTCTTTCCCTCTTCAATGCCACTAGTTGAGTGTGTTGTCTTTTTGATGAGAAGCTTTTGAGATAAACTCAGGCCCAATATTTGGTCCATTCATTCTTGAATAATTCCTACATAAATGCCATTAACCTGATGTCTGCCAGCCATCAATCACAGTAATGTACAATTTGGAGTAATTAATTAGCATTTAGTAATCAGCTTGTCAACACAAGCAATTCTTTGACGATTGAATATCACTGTAACTAAAACTGAAGATGTCCCAATATTTGACCATTCAATTAGCTTATATAAATATCACTGTCACTTTTGTTGTTTAGACAATTGACAGCCAACGCCAACCAATGCTGTAAGGTTCCAGATTTGCTTAAATGTCAAATGTCCTTTAGAATTAACTCTGAAAAGGAGGTTTTGGAAATGTTATGAAAAATCAAAAAATATACACAAGTGAGAAAAAAATAAATACATAATCTCGACTAATATTTCTAGGAAAAGAACAACTATGAGTACTTAAACCTTATTAAGAAGCTGTTGGCCTTTTAAATAAATGATTGAGCTTTTTACAAGTTTCTAGGAAGTTATACAATTCACACATTTACTGACGAACAGTACAAATATATCAGACTAAGTGCCATCTCAAATCCTGGGTTAGTTCCATCTGATGCCAAGTCAAAAATTACCTTTTATCCCTCCCTTTACTTCTTTCCCCCCAAAAAGCACTTTCCTGGAATTAATCTGGATTAAGAAATAATGTTACAGGAGCATTCCTGCTCTCATTTGTACCCCAACATGTTAATCTTCAATGTAACATTATTTGCAGTAAATCACTTACGTGCAGATTAATTTCCCTCCCAGGGAAAATCCAAGACCAACAGGTTTTCTTAGTCATCTAGATCTCTAATGTGTTAATAGACATTAAGAATTTGCTCTCCACGGTGGCACACACAGCCTCCAAGGATCCACAAAACTTGATTAAATCAAAGAAATCATTATATAGTTACCCTAGCATATAATGGCCGGGGAAAAGAAGAGAGGCATGCCGTGGGGAGGATGTGAGTCATGGGACTTTGATGGAATTTTGGAAATAATGACTTTGGGATCTAATTGTCCTGATCCATTTTCCTTTAAAACCTCCTCTTATTTCCTGTTTTGTGATGGCGGTTTGTACAGTAGTTGACCATTAAGTACACATAAGGCTAACTTTTATAGCTTTTGGCCTAAGATTGAGATGACTTTAACAAATCATTCAAAGATTTATGTGATGGCAATATTTTCTTATAACGAAAAAAGTAAATCTTGCTTTTGGGTGACATTGTTTAGAGGGAAGTACTCTTTTTATGTGGTGGGTCTCAACATTCTAGATAAAAAACTTTTGGACTTAAACGTTAATATTAGGTAATTGCTTCACTAAGATTACTTTTCTAGTATCCAAAATATAGAATCCTTAGGCTCAAAGGCTTTGATTGAAACAAACAGAGTTTCCAAACATGAGAATAAACCCATTCTATTGTCCCCATCACAAAAGTATGGAAAAATTAGAACCATAGGAATAAAATCTTTGCAGTGCCACTTGTTCAATACACAAACTAAAGGATTTCTAATTCTATATTCTGTTTTGCTTTTGTGAATTGGTCCGCATGTTCCCTTTTCACCATTCCAATGAAGTTTTTTTCTATCAACTTTACTAAATTCCATCAACAACCCTTTTGGTGTTTGTCTTCGATATGTGACAAAAACAGCTGCATTATGTGGCCACATTTTGTAATATTGCTAATAATTAGGTGAACTAGATTTCTCCTTCACATGAACATTCAGGCCTCTCCAAAAAGCTCTCTAGTCACTTAGACACTTTTACAAGATCATTCAATTTTCTTGAAAGCATAGTTTTTACATTTAAGAAGATGAAAAAAGTGACCTTGTCGAAAACATTCCATCAGTCGGATTGATACCTAAAACATGAAGAATTAATCAGTTTATGAAATGATCACACATCGGCTGTTTATAGATATTGATCAAAATCACAAATAATTACCAAAGAGGCTTCAAATTGGCTCCAAGAAGGCTTTAATACAGAATGCATTTGAAATTTGGAATTGTAATCAATCAAACTAATGAAACAGACGTTTTTCTGAGGTGGGGGGGGGGGGGGAGTCACAAAAAGTTTTTTTTCCTAAATTACTTGACACAGATGTAGGCAGATATAGTAATACATTTTTTTACACATTAAAGATCTCTTTTACATAAATTTCAATGATATAATACCCCAAATAATAGTGTGTTTATTGTTGTATGTCATTTTGAATGTATTGGAATCATGGCTTTTTTTTTGCACTACATTAAACAACAACATCTTATCAACATTAATGTTGATCCACCACAGGTCTATATTTTATGCATGCATTTTACAAATAAAATCTGAAGCATCCTTGGCCTCTGCTTCTATCTTTCAATAAAGAAGGCTGGGGAATGCCCTTAATCTACTTGTCCCATGCCAGCACCAATTAGGGACAAAGTATTAAGAATGGAACTAAATAATGCTATCTTCTTTCCTTCAAAAGAGGAAGGTGGATTGGGAAGGACAGCTTTTGTTAAGTAAACAGTGACCTATTTTTAGGTTTTTTCCTCAAGGACATGTGCATTCACACTGGAAGTAGTTCTGGCACAATCTCACCAGGACTGACTCTAGAACAATCCCATTTGGAACTGAATGCCATTAGCAGATTTTCCAGAGTTTTGATAAAAAAGGACACAGAAAAATTCAAAAAGATCAATTTGTAAATTTTGATCGATCCACACTTCTTTGTTCTGTGAATTGCAAGAGACCAATCCAAGAACATTCCCAAAGACAAGGTGTGGATTGCCTTCCTACACTTTCTGTGAAACAATAATAATATTTCTTCATTAAGGCCTCGTGAGGGTCTAATTGCTTTTTTGATATGCACCAACATATGTCCCAAATAATCATTCTTTATAAAAGA
>JAVSBT010296521.1:0-11991 GCA_033118115.1 Pharyngocirrus eroticus | reverse complement strand
AAAGTAAGCAATTTCAAAAATCAGTCAAAAGTTTAAACTATTTATTGAACATTATCTGATTAGATCATAGATGAATATACATATAGTCAATAAATTGTTTTGGTTGTATGCTTTTGAATATGTACTATAGTTGTTTAAAAATGATAACATAATCCACTTTTACACAAGAAATTACCACCACAAAAAGGTATACAATGATGAACGAAAGTATCAATTTAATTTCCATCCATTAAATACAATGACAAACTTTTGTCACAAATATAATTGCAGCAATATTTATACTTTTAATGTGCCCTCCTTTTCCATCACACATTTGTTAATCCTGCCATTATCAATCCATACATTTCTTTACTTGTGTTTAGTACTTGAAATCTGTATGCAACAGACATTGTAAGACATTATACAAGCAATATTAGAAGCTGCCTGATAAATGAAAACACAAGAAAGTCTATTAATAATTGTCATCTCAAAGTACATGTATATATCTCAATTCCATTGACGATATTACAGATTTCTTATCTGTTTTAGAGGAAATTTGAAGCCTACATCAGCATTCCAAACCTTTCCAACTGATGTATTCAAATGGCTCATGGTTGATTGTGACTGTGGTGGTAAATCACCTTGACCAGTGGTTCCTTTCTGTTGATTCATTCCAGCAAGGATTTCTCTGACCCCTTTTAGGTGGGCATTATTTTCAATGTCACCTTCATCCAGATTTTCACTAGCCCACAATGCCACAGCATATTCAATCATGCAATGGAAAACTGGGATCAAGAATCCACCATCATCTTCCTTGAGGAAACCAAGGCCGAGAACCATATCCATATCACTCCCCAGGTTCTCCTCCATATTTTTCATGCTGATCTTGACTTCTCCTTCTGCTAGATATGGATAAACTATTCTACCAATGGTTTCAATAGCCTGCTGAAATTCTTCTGGAATTTGATCTTCAATTGGCAAATCATGCTTAGTACAATGGTGTTTCGCCAAAGCGTAGCAGAGGTCATCCAAAACATCAGCCATGGTAGTAGGAACACATGCCTCTTTTGTCAAGTTACAGAGAGTGTTTAGAAAAAGAGGGCTTGAGAGAAATTCTTCATGATATGGAATTTTGTGAAGAATGTTCATCATATTTTCCATCTCTTGATCATTCAATACTTCATTGATGAACCTCTTCTGGTCTAAACCATCAAACCCAGTGAGTTTGAAAATCTTCTCTGCTTTCTTCATGACATTGTTTACTCTCATGCATCTTGATGTGACTATCACTGTAGCATCTGGCAGGGTTTTACTCTGGAACACTTCAAGGACAGGATCATCCCTGATGCCTTGAGAATACTCATCATAACCGTCAAAAATTATCAAAATATTCTCTTGATGCCTAATGATAAAATCCCAAATGATTTTCCATTCCAGGACCTGATCTTCTGCACAAAGATAATCCTTCAGAACCTGTTCAACATTTATGTATTTGGTGGATTGAAAATGTTTAAGAAAGAAGCAATAATCAAAACCTTTGATCTCACCATTGGCCCACATACTTGCAATATTTTTGCATAATGTAGTCTTTCCATTCCCAGCGTCTCCCAATATGATGCTTCTTTTTGGTAAGGAATGATTACTTTCAGTCTTATCAATCACAAATGTTTCTAAAATTCGAATATTCTTCAATGACTCTTGCAACACGTGCTCATTCCATCCAACTTTATACGCTTGTTTCAGGCCAGCTTGAAGCCAGCTCCTTAAAAATTGATCATCTAAAATAAAATAAATAATATAACAATGTGTATCATTTCAATGTAAATATCATTATTATACACAATTCTATTTCCTGTTTACATCTTGTCATATGCTAAAAGAAATATGGGAAAAAAAATAAAGTGTCCCAATATCCAACTTCATACAGATGTGTCATGTCTTCTTGTGTCTTGGTAAGTCTTGCGAAATGAAATATGAAACAAATATATAATAGTTTACACACTCTGTTCTGTAAAAGAGAAAAATACCAACTCTAACTAAATGAAGTAAAACAATCATTTACCCTCCCAAGGCCTGTTAACTGAGACTAATTTTTAGACAGCATTCACTCAAGAAAGACAACTAAACCTTCTGGTAAGATATAGCATCAACTAAAATAATAGATCTGAATAGATCTTTATAAACCAAAGAGGGTAAAAAAAGAGTCAAATAAGTAGCCATAATAAAAATATGAAAACTGTTAAGTTAAGATATCAATTACCACTGTATGAATCTATTCAAAGAAAATCTTTAACAAGTACATGTAATAAATAAACCAAAGTACATGTATAACTATTGTCATTGTATACAGTGTACTCACCAATTGAAACCTCTATTTGTTTGCCAAGGTTTGCTTCAACTTGTTTTACTTTATCCACTGTGTCCTTTTGGAGTTTCTTCATTTCTTCTTCTTTTTGATCTTGTTCTACTATTTCTCCCTGTTTTTCTATTTTTTCTGCAACATGATCTTTCCATTCCTTGAATTGTTGAAAACAGGAAGGCTGTGAATTGATATTGAGGAGAGCATCTGATATTTTATTGAATGCATCACTAAAGCCAACTGATGAAACTGTTGGCTCCTGCGAGTGTGATAATTTGTTTCTCATGTATTTTATTTGGGCCAGACTTCCTTCTAGTGAAGTAAAATCCGTTGGTCCTGTCGTTGGAGCTTTCAGACCATAAAGATTTCTCAAAAGGATAAAGTAAAGTGTAATATCAAATTTCTTTGTATGGACCACCCGCCTTGGACACAATTGGTTCCCCTGGAGTCCTGTTATGGGTTTGCCTATCGCAGGTCCTTTGCACTGAGTCAAAGTTGTTTTTTTATTCTTCAATACGTCATCAAAGGATGGGACTTTACCTTTAGGTATAGTATGATGATCAAGTATTTTCTGAAAAGCCTCTGTCCCTTTCTCGTTTACTAGGAGAATCATCTTTAGATAATTTTCAATCTCCATTGTAAAAAGGCTAGCCATGATTAATGGTATGGCACTCGGTAAACGATGTTTTTTCTAGGTTTCTTTTTGTTAATAGATAAACTAAACCATGAAGTAACAATTTATCAACATGCTTGTCCTAATGTGGTATATTCCAAATGATGCTATGACTTGTGATTTTCCGATACTGTATTTTTTGTAATAATTCCACAGAGTACAGCAGGCAGTTAAGAGTTCTAGTTACCAAACAGAAAGGCTTACTATTGCTGACACAAAACAAAATATCACTCCGCAGTAGACTACTCGACAAAATGGCTGATCATAAATACATAGGTTGAACCAAGAAAGCTTATAACCATGGTTATTGAACGGGATCGCACAGGTCGATAACCATTGATATAATGCTAGAGGCCCAAATGGGAAATCTTCCAACTATTTTCTCGCTTGTAAAATTATGATAATAATTAAAATTTGTCTATTGTAGATGGTGAAAATTGACACAATACAATTTTTTTTATCGAAACATGATGACATTTTGCAAATGACTGAAAATTTAGTATTTTCCTTTATTTACTTGTGCAGATAACTTTTTAAAGTATACGTGTACATAGTTATGCAGTATGCATGTACATTTATGCATAAAAAAGTATACGTGTATACTCTTCCTTACACACATACTCTTATCCATACTAATAACTCGTAAATCTTTTTGGCCATTTTGAATGGTTCATACGAAGTAAAGGCACAGAGTACATAGATACACTTCAGTAAACACGGGATGAAAGATACTTCATTGTACAAATAGGTCAATTAGCACAGTAAGAATTAAAAACAAATGAATTTATTAATACTTGCAAGGATTACAAGGTTTCATAGTATAACATACATGTTACATTATGGAAATATGGACAACATAGATAGCATTCCCCATGTAAAAATGGCTGTCATTCAATTTCTACTGTACATGTCAAAGCATAATTAAATAAGCTGATTAATACATGGTAACCTTGGTTACCAATGTGTCTAAACTATTTGGATTATTCTTTAGAAGCTTAGAAATCCTGTAACATATGGTATATTAGGTATATTATCTATCGTCAACAGTAACAATTTACATAAATTTTAATTTATGTAAAACTTCCCTTATATTTGAATTCCAGTCTGTGGCTATTTCAATTAAATTATTTGAGATATTTTAAAATACTTCTCTTGTCAAAGAAACAACACTAACATACAAAAGAAATATGGCTATTTTTCATGTTATTACATGTATGTCTTCCAAAACCTTCTAAACAAAATAAAGCATTCACAAGTAAAATACCTGAGAACAAAAGTTAAACTTTGTAAACAAGTAAAATACTGTTTGCTCTCCAAATGAAATAACATATTTTAAGTCAGATTTCTTTGCATTCTTTTAACTTATAAGTCAATTTTCAAGATCTATTCACTAATTTGTTTTCTTCATTCAAAATAATTGTAAAAATAACGTTTTTACTACTTATTTTTGTCATAAAAGTGGGGAGTCATAGCTGATTATTTACTTGGCAAGCCTGAGAGGTTTCTAATTAAATCCATGGCTTAAATCTAAGTTTGCTGACTTATGTTCAATTCTCAAATCGTAATATCAAATTTAAAGGCTAAATAGCATCAAGTAAAAGAATGACAACAAGAAAGGTATAAATATGAAACAAACAAGCCAATTTATTATAACATTATATCAATGCAAACCAATGTACAAACAGTCTATCATCAAAGTCTTTTCCATTCATAAAACCAATGCCATGCCATTTTCTTCATTAACCAATTAAATTACAGAAATTATGGAATGCCTGAGAAAGTGTGCTGTGTACTTTTAACTTTTTAACTTCCAATCCCATGACCAAATATTTTCTATAAAAGCTAAATGTTTTATGCAATGAGATAACATAACTAGAATTTTGACAAACATCTTCTGAAAATGAATAAATAATTGAACCTCTGAATGATAAAAGTATTGTAAATAAAAAGTTACATGTACTTGCAAAGAATCTTAATCATTAGGTCCAAGCAAGCAAGTCCACGTATTTGAAAATTCCAGGATAGACTGGTTTCCAGAACTTCTTGCAGCGCCCCTTCTCTTGGATTTCTTCATAAGAAAGTAGGAGGGTTGCTACCTTTTGCTCTATTTCACTTTTCATGTTCAGCTGAACAATCTGGTTGGGTAATTTATTAGCAGCTGATTGTTTGGCATATAGCTTTGCTATCTTTATTGTTGCTTGCTCATATTCCCCTTGGGTGGATCCATCCATAAAATCCAAATTTTTGCTGATGTCGTGTTGGATTAAGGATTGAAGACAACAATTGGTTATCTGAGCCAATGACAGGTCATCCCCATTCTGTTTGACTTCTTTGCAGAGAGCTGTAATGCATAAAGGAGAGGATAGCATGGGTTGATCACTGTGCTGCACTAGAACATGCTGCATTTTTGTCTCTCCAAAATATTGGAATGCATAGCTCTCCATCATTGGTCGATCCCATGGGTAGATAGTATAGGTTTCAGTAACCTGGATTTGACCAGTCAGGGCATCAGCATTGTTCCTTGCCATTATGACCACTGTTGATTTATTCAACGGGTGATAATCATTGCAGATCTGAAGAACACGATTATCAGCTCTTGCTGATTTCGCTTGGTAGCCATCTACAATCAACAGTACAGTTTCTATGTTATGGGAGATGTATTTCCACACTTTCTCCCATGTGAGTGACAAATCCTCTCCTATCAGTGTTTTTTTTATTGCAGCTTGAAACCCCTCTGTCCTAAGAGTTTCATCATAAGGGAGATGGAAAACTAAAGAAAACTCTTGTAGATTTCCTTTTGCCCACTGCCTAGCAATAAACCTGCCCCCAGAGGTTTTCCCTGATCCTGCATCACCCCAGATCAGCATGTGTTTCCCTTTAATAACAGTTTCAAGTAAAGGGACAACAGAATCACCTAATTGAACCTTGGGTTGGATACATGGATTTTCTTCTTGGTGTAAGGCTACTTGTTTCACTTGATGTGCAATAACTTTTTCTTCATCTGCAGATAACTCTAAAATATATTAAAAAAAGGTGACATTTTTACATTGTGAAAGATTTAGATTTAGAATTATTTTTATTTTTGTGAAATTCTTTAATCAAGCAGTCATTATCATTCAGTCTATGTAAAAGGCATAATTCTAATCCCTACCTCCTTTCTCTAGCCTTTTCACTCTTTCATCCATGTTGTAAATTATTTTTGGATCAATGGTTGTCATGGCCATTATCTCTGATATTTTGTCTTTAACTTCCACTTCTCGGTCAGTTATAGTGAAATCTTGGATTGCTTTGGTTAATTTACGTGAAAATGTGTTGAATTCGCTGTCAGATATTGGCCCAGATGGATGGAAAACACTATTTCTTATTTTTGATATTGTCTTTAAGCTTTTGCGTTTTTGATCCCATTCCTTTTTATCATCTGGTGTCTTTGGTTCATAAAAATTTTGAAGTAATATGTTCATTAATGTTATGTCAAAAAGTTCTGAATTTAGTTTTGATAAAATATCATTTTGATTTTTTGATAAGATATTTTTCTTAAACAAATCATCAAGTTCCTTTTTGTAATTTTGAAGAGTTCTTGGTAAATTCAGTGACGAAAAGATTTTGCGACTCTGAAAAAAATTCCTGACTTCAATTGTCCCAGCACTTAATAATGCTTGAAGTTGAGCATCTTTGATGGGCATAGAAGACATTGTTAATTTGCTTCAACCATCTTCATCCTGAAAAGCATAAGAAAAGCATAAAAATGTTAAAAGGCCTTTTCACTTTAAGATCAAATGTGTTCATGGACTTACAAGTATGGTTCTTCATATTATTTTAAAGTCCAAGAGCACAGTCATTGCCACTCCATGTTGATAAACAGATAAGTTTGTCTCTCATTATAAGTTATGTATATACTGAACATTAATTTCGTTATATTTAGGGTTCTTTAGATATTTGCCTCCATTTTGTCTAATTGAATGTCCCATTTTTTCAGGAGAAACTTTTTATCATCTTGAGGTGAAAGCTGACCTAAAATTTTGTTTTTTTAGTAGGTCAAACAGGAAAAATGGAATATCTTTTTAAAAATTCATTACTAGTAATCGGAATTATCTGTTTGAATTGGCATGTATTTTCATGATCATAGAGGCCTATAGCACAATTTGAAGCAACCTTGGTATCTCTATATATTATCCTGAGATAGCAAGCAGTAACTTTAAAAATACCGTAGTACTGTATTAATAGCGAGTAAAAAGGTTCATCATACTACAATTAAGGAGCTTACCTTCTTAAATTGGATGGTTGAAGTCAAAACTTATCCATAAAGGAAAAGGTTTGAAATAACGTATAGCCTTCTAAACCTTTTCAATGGTGGTGGCCCTGTTTACCTTTTCAATGGTTACACACAATAAAATAGTGCCATTGTGAATGAAAATCATGATTGTCACCTTTACTTCTTAAAAAATGAAGAAATATATTTAATGATGTATTTGATATATTAAAATATATACATATTTGTTTGTTTTAATCTATATATAAAATTGGAACTCTCAAATAGTTCCTCATTTCATTGATTTTTTTAGTAATTGTACATCCTGTCCATTAACCATGGTTATGACACAGCGTTTATGCAACACTATCTGTACAGGACTGCATATCCTTTTGATAGCCCATTTATTACTAGATATGGGTCAAAGCAAGCTTTCAGTAGATGTAGGCTGTATAATGTGATAAGTTAACCAGCAATGCCATCTAGTAGAGGCATGTTACAATGCAATGCACTGATGTTGTTATTCAACATAATTACCAGCCAACAACAAGGCAGCCCAAATATGTGTATTATAAAAGGACCACCTTTTTTTAATTGCCATTTAAGTGGCTTTATTTTTGTGAAAGGGGTTGTAAAATGTAGTTTAATCTATAGATCAAGGGTTGATTTTAGCAAGGTAAGACACATTGAAAAACACTTTATATTAGTGAGAGACTATTTCACACTCCTTAGGAACAAGCCTGACAATGGACGGATCTAAAGGTTGACACAACTGGGAAAACAAATTAATATTCTTTTTTAAGTGTTGATATTTTGGTGTTTTTTTAATTTCATATGTTTGAGTAAAATCAAAGGGATGCCAAAGATGCCCTTAAGCCAAGTATAATTTATAATACTTTTATTGCATTATTTTTTTTAATGTTGAAAGTGATTAAAACTTTGACTGGTTCACTGTCAAGAATTTTATTTTACACTTACTGTTTTTTTGCTCTTACTGAGAGCTTTCGATCACTACTATGATTATTGTCAAACTGATCTAATATGACTATGTCCACCAGATGGTGTTGTGGACAATTACAGGTAAGATGTTAATGAATGGACCATGTCACCCGCCCCCGCCCCCCCTCCCCCCACACACCCCACTCTGCTGAGGAGACTATTGTCCCATACTGCAAATCATTAAGTTCATCAATTTTAATTATTCGCCACTTGGCTTCCTGTCCATATTTTTATGCTAGCATATTCTCCGTCTGTAAAAGATATACCAATCTTTGCAGAAAAAGTGTCGAGATACCCATACTCTATTATCAATCTTAGCAATGGAGTAAAGTTAAAGAAAAAATATACAAATATGTCTATAAGTTTTATTTTTGTATTCAGTATGGTATCTTTGAGCTAGTTACACAAATAAACATTCTTTTATCAATTGAATATTTTGAAACTTTTATTGAATATTTTAAATGTTGAAGTAGTCCGTCTAGGTAACACTTTGGGATCTTTTTCATCTTTTCTGTCTTTTATATCTTGAGTTTTTGGAGATTTTGCTCTCCGTAACGCATTGCGACCCTGTGCATGTGACCCAAGAGTTACAAGTCCTTTATCTTCGGAAATAAATAATGGCTGTAGGGGGAGCTGCTGTTCAGTACTTCTGTGAATGTCTCTAATAATATCATGAAAAAATCCTTCAACTGAATCTAAATCTTCTGCTGCTGAACTTTCATAACATACACAGTCAAATTCTGTAGATAAAGTTTTTCCTGCTACTTTTGTTACAGTTCTGAAAATATAGAAATTAAAATGTCAATTACAGAATGCACAAGTACACAGTAGAAATGTGTGCTTTTCAATTCAAAACTATCAATATCTGATATTTTTCATTATATCCTGAGCTCATATAGTACCAATAGGAAAAAAGTGTATTCCTTTACTATTGAAAACAATATATATTTAATTATTTATGTCATGTATTCATCTAATCAATTATTTCTTACTTCAAAAAATAATTCCCTCAACAAAAAAATGTCTAAATACCTATATCTCTCTAAATCCATTTTATTTCCTACTAATGCGACAGGCCTATCTTTTCCCATAATCCTTTGATATTCTGTGATGCTGTCCAAATATTTTTTTGCAGTCTCAAAGCTCCCCCTGTTGGTTATACTATACACTACAACAAATGCATGTGCCCATTTCAAGTATCTTTCAGGATTACTGTCCTCCTAGAAAAAAAATGCAAAACAAATACATATCTCATATTCTACAAGTATTAATGTAAGGTATCTTTTCTTTTTAATCACAGGCTTTGGTTTCCTTGGCCTGTATTATGAAATAAATCATAAATTGTATCCAATTTTTCATAAATATTTCCAATTGTCTATGATATTTTAAAAAGGGATATTAAACTACTTGATAAGCATTTCATATTATTATTTAACCATTTATGCAATGCACAGATGAGCTTCTATCAAACTGAGAAATGGGGTAATTTTTCAAGACGGGAGTGCCTAGAAATACATTAGGGTAGGGCAACGTTTGATCTTTAAAAGATGGCTGGCTATACACCATTATGTAATGAGCGTACATGAACATTTATAAGGTAAATATAACATATTTTTTTCAACTGTAAGAGGCAACAGCCTGTGAAAGAGACAAACATGGATTACTGTTTATGTAACATGATTCAATGCCTTACTTTTTCATAGGTATCCATGATATGAATGTTGACTTCCTGACCATCAATGATGTCTGTTTTTGTGTAAGTATCCTCTTCATAAAACAATAAAAAAGGTAGGATAATAAATTGATAAAATAGGCTAAAACATAAATTCAACTAAAGATGTTTCGGGCTTTTCTTTACTATCATAAAGTCTGGTTTTTTTAATAATGCTAACAACTATTGATAAATTCATTTTTAGTAAATTGAAATACACACTGAAGTGAGCCCTTAATAAACCCAAGATTTGTTGGTTTCAAACCACACTTCTTATATGAAATACAGATAATATTCAACATATTTTGTAATTTGCAGTTTATTACATGTCAGCAAAAAGAATGTTCCTTACCTAAAGTGGGATCATATTCCATGATAAACCTTTTGGTCAAATACTTGACAGTCAGAGCTGAAAAAATAGAGAGAAAAAATAATCAAAATTACAGCATTTATGGTAATGATAATGTATCCACGTCCTTCTGAGAAGCTCAGTCAAATTTAATGTAAAATACTTATTACCTGTCACAGAAAACTTGTTGTAAAAAAATAAAAAATATGGATAACCTACGTCAAAATACAAAAAATTTAAACGTAAAAAGAAATGCATTCATGAAATAGTCTGACAAAATATCATCATCCTTTTTAGCGATTTTATCTTATTCTTTTTAAACCTTCTGTTCTGATTTCTGTGCTTTAAGCCTAATATCAAGACTTAATAAAAAAGAGTCATAAACGCACTCTACCAGAATGGATAAGATAAAAGTTACCAGCTGAGAATGCAGAGTGAAAATGAAGTTGTTTGGCTTCTTAACTTGCAAATTGTGCACTTTTTTCTATCAACTTAAATAAACTAGTAAATATAACATGTAGTAACATGAATATATATGAAGGTTTTGTGCAAATATGGGAAATCCTAGTTTATTCATATCAGATTGATAAAAAACAAAAGAATCTAGCAATCAAATGTCAAAAAACATGTCACTGATAACAATCAGTGTTTTAACCTCCTTTTTTAAAGTTTTCAGTGCAGTCAAAAAATGAAATAACTTTCTATATAGTTCTCTTTGTCAATGATTTCAGAAATTCTGGGCAACCTCTAGTTCATCAAGTCTCGGAGGTGATAAATGTACGATTTGCGGTTGATGGATGATTTATTCCATGGGTACAAATCAATTATCTAAAATATAAACACTATGAGTACTTGTACTTTCAATATGCATTTAGTCATAACAACATCAATTTATGTTACAAATGAATGCCATCAAACATTCACATGGACTTTTTCTTAATTCATTCCAAGACCCACCATGTAGACGTTCTAAAAATGTTTTACCATTACACAATCACAAAGCATAGAGTGGTCACCTTCTGACCCATATATCTCTCCCGTTTCTCATTTCTTGAGAGATCGGTTGAAAACTTCTCTAGAAACAGAGTAGAAAAAACTCTTTCACAATGTCAACAACCCCAGAAATCTGAATTTGTTTGCATTTAGTTCAACCTGTATAAATCAAATGTGAACATCTTCCCATCTTTGAAATGTCTACTTAACATTGCTTAGCAGATGTTAGCTGTAAATGATGCGATACAATCAGTACTAAGGTGATGTAAACACTTTTAATACAATAGTGTTTAAAGTCAAGTCATTTGATATAATCTATTTGTTTGTACAATTTTCAAATAAATTCCTCACAAATTTGCAGGGTTTTTAAATAACTACATGCAAATACACTTCAACCAAATTGATCTAAAAAATCCATGTTGATCTTTATTTCCTTGATCTGTTTTATGTGACATTTGCCAATTAAAAAATCAAAAATTATCCTGTCAAATTATCCGCATAATACTGTCTTGATAGAAACAGTTACTAGGAATCTCTTGTTTTACTTATTTGATCGAACTTCCAGTTAAAAATGATTTACGTAAATAATACTCTACACATACAAGAGGGGGGGGGAGGGGGGGTCCGATCCCAGTTCCCAAAGAATCAAAAATCAAAATCCCAAATCCCAAACAATTAG
>JAVSBT010296299.1:0-11994 GCA_033118115.1 Pharyngocirrus eroticus | reverse complement strand
TTGTCTTTCCCTTTCAGATCTTGGATAGCAATTTCAGACATTTGATAACAGATGATCGTGTCAAACTCAATGAATTTACTCAGTTTTTGTTACTGGATCAAGGGGTAAGTCATTCGAAACCTGGTAGGCCTGGGATTAAGGAATTGATTAAAGATATTATATATCAAATTTACATGGGTAGAACAGTATAAAAAAGACCTTATAGATCTGGGTGTTGGTGAAGACGAAGCTTTGGAATGTGCAAAAGACAAAAAAGAGTGGAATATTAATTAGAGTGAGGCGTGCGATGTCAGATGACTGACGGAAAGCACCATTTATATATATATCACACTAACCTTACATTGCATAATTAAAATGTAAAATAATAAGGATTTAGATGGGTCTTTTTTATGTGAAACACCCTTGAACGTTTAGGATAATGATGCTATAGAAATGTTTTATAATCAGAATTTGTATGGTAAGCTGAGTTGTTATTGCCGTAGACATTTCTTGATATTGTATTCTTGATGATAAAGAGTGATAATATTTTATCTAGGATTTTATTCAATTTTTCTGCTTAAAATATACCAAACTGCTCAAAACAAATATAGTTGAATATATTGTATGTTGATATTGTATAATTATGGCAAGCATACACACTGGTAGATAAAATTCAAGAGAAATAAGAGGCCTGACCATTGTACTTTAGCATTTCTAATCTACCCTGATGTTTTTTGTCCTAGTTTTGGTTTCTTCCTATGTCCCCTACATATTCCTTGTCCAAACCATTGCATGATATGTCAATAGAATGAATAACCATTTTGAAGAACACCTTTTTTTTCAGGAAAAAATGGCTGAATCCCAAGATAACGTGAGAGCACATATGTGTTCCTTCCTTGAGGATACACTCAGGGATGCGCAAGGTTCACTCCATCTTAAACAGCGCGAGGTAAAACTTTCCACTCTCTTTTACACTTAAAGACCCAATTGTTTACAATGTGATGATACCCTTGTATATTCATCGCCATTTGTACAAATCACAGAAGTTGTTTTCTTCTGCTGTATCTACAATGCAGTCACACAATTAGACCTGCCCCCTAGTTGTATCATAAACATGAAAATGTAAAAAGCAAATAAATTGTCATTTTACCATGTAGCTGATTTTATGCAGAAAGAGTAAAAGAATATACTACTCAAAATAAAAACAGTCTGTACTGTAGCAGAAAGAATATAGTAAGTGATAAACCTTGATTCATTTTTTTTTCATTATGCTTAATATTGTTTGAACATTTTAGTTTTTAGATTATCTGTATTCTAAGCACAACAGTATTTGGGAAGAACGCCACAATGATGTGGTTCAAGACATGGATCAACCTCTATGTAATTATTGGATAGCGTCCTCACACAACACGTATGTTGATCTCTATAATACCTTAGCCTTTGAACTCTAAGTTCAGGGATCGATTTTGACACCTGACCAGCAGACGGGACTGTTTTGACCCAATGTTACAGTACTATCCGGTCCCATAGAAATGTGTCATTTTCTTCATAAATATGCTATCCTGTCTGGTAGCCAAAAACTTCTAAATTGATCACTGAAGTTAAGTGATGTGTTAAATTCATGAACACCCCAAAGCTTCCAATGATACCAGGGCCTCTCAACAGAAAACTATTTGAAAAAACAAAATGCACGGTAGTATGATGCAAAAATAAAATCTATTACACAGCATTGTGATACAAGCAATATTGGTTTGAATTATGAGCTATATTCTGGATAAGTATCTTTCATTTCTTACTTCTAAACAATATTCTAGGATAGTGCAATTGACAATTGAAAGCCAGAGAACAGTTTTTTTTAAATCATTTGTATCACTAAATTAGTGCTCTAAGGTGTGCGCACAGGAAAACGAATTAACTAAATTGTTGAATTCTGTAATTGTGATTTTGTAACGTTTTTCTGTTATTTTTCTAGTTACTTGACTGGGGATCAGTTTTCCAGTGAGTCTTCATGTGAAGCTTATGCACGTGTCCTAAGAATGGGCTGTAGGTGTATTGAATGTAAGTCATCCCTTGAATAAGAGAACTACCAGTAGATTTATTAAAGGAAATATTGCACAATAAAAAAGATAATTTTTTATCCATTTTTAACTGCTCACCTTCACTGCAAGTACAGGGGAGGAATGCATAAACATGTTGGTTTGCATACTGTAAAACATGATCAGGGATCACCAGTGTATTTTCAGAAGTGTTGTGTCCTGGTACACGATACTTGGTATAACAGGATTTTCATGGCGAATGCGATTATCGTTTTTTCATGTGGGGAAACTGATTCAAGTATTGATACAGGTTCTTACTTATTGATGAAATAACCAAAAAATGTTTGTTTATAAAGTTGTATTGATTTTTTTATTTCTATCTCGTCAACTACAAGCAGACCTGACCACATATCATGGTATTATTACAAGAAAACCATTTGACAATAAATTAATTCACACATGTAATCCTAGATAAAGCCATATGTAATCCTAGATAAAGCCAAAATATTGGGTACTTGAATACAAAATCTAAGTTCTACCTAGACATTGATGTATGTTGTGAAAATTCTCTTGAGTAAAGCCTGGAATTTTTCTGTTACTAACAGTGGACTGTTGGGATGGTCCAGATGATCAGCCCTATATCTACCATGGTCACACCCTTACCACTAAGATCAGATTCAGTGATGTGCTAAGGACTATCTATGAACACGCTTGGGTCGCAACAGAGTGAGTATTACTGTTTGATTATCCAATTCCATTTAGGTTATACTTAACAAAAAAGTTAGGCCCAATCAGTGATTCAAAATGCTTTGTTTAAATCACAAAGTATCATTCAGTGACTTGAATTCAACAATTTATAAAACATTTTTTTGAGAGAAATTGATTATATACTATAAGGCTACTTTTTTTATAAACCAATGATGGGGCAAGATGGACCTTGCCTATTTGATTTTTCAAACTTATGGTCTATAGTTGTAGTTCATATTTGCATGTAACTGTTCGAAAAAAAATGAACAGATACATGAAGCAAACGTAGAGGCTCCTATGGTGATTTATAAAATAATATGTGTCATGGTGACCCGGTCTCCCCTAATTGAATGATACTGACAGTTCTTTCATCACATTTTCTACCTTGTTATTTCCATCTACAGGTATCCACTTATCCTCTCCATAGAAAATCACTGCAGCTTGATACAACAGAGAAGTATGGCAAATCTTTTCAGGAGTACATTTGGTGATATGTTACTGACAGAACCCATCAACAAAGATGCCACAAAGTTACCCGCTCCAAATCAACTCAAGAGAAAAATCATACTGAAAGTGAGTACAGGCATTTGCACTATCCAACTTTTTTTTACCATGTGTTGCCAGGCTGTAATGGTTATATAATGGTGGTATGATTATTTTCAAAGTGTTTTTGTTTTTCTTCCTTTTTTTCAGCACAAAAAATTACCAGAAGGAGCTGATGGTAACACATGGAAATTCAATGTGCAGCAAGATGACAGTGAGTATTAAGCTAGAAAATTAAAAAACACTTTTTACGTTGTCATCGATGTCAATAATGAATATGGCCACTCAAGAATCTGTGACTGATGTTTGGAGACCAAGACTTAGTCTGCATCTGATGTATAATTGTAATACCATATTGTCAGAACAATAGAGAGACAAGCACATGTGCCCAGTTTTCGTTAAATACTCCTACAAAGGGGGTCTTAGAGAGTTGTCAATGAGTTTAAAATCTTTTTTCCTGCTCTACCCTGATGAGATTCAAGCTGTCCTCTGGGATGAGGTCCCCCCTTATCAAACATGTGTAAATAAGAATGTAGAAAAAGCCATAGACAATTAAGGAAAAACAAACAAAATATTCATTGGAACAGATTGGATCAATAAAATTCTTCATTTTTTAGCTGATGCTACAGAAAACGACCTGAGTAACTCCGTGAAAAATGGTATGCTGTATCTTGAAGATCCAATAGACAAGGTATCTATTATAGCAATAGTAGGGGCATGATGAACAAAGCTCATTTATTTTTTGGGGGAAAAATAACTTTGACCTTCATTTTCATTATGGTTTTTAAATCAAAATATTTACTTTATTAGCAAATTTCAATTTCAATTTGCATTACAGTTTAAATTATCAAAATTCTGTTTAAATTTTTTTAAATAGGGATATCTGTAGATGAGAATGCCATTTTTTTTTAAATTCTGAGATGGGTTTCAGACAATTAGGGCAACATGTTGTTGCTATGGTGCACATAAAAAGCTACCACTTACGATATCAAAAAAGTATCTTTTTTGGAGAGTACATGAAAAGATTGTTCAAATGGGAGTAAAAAAGGGAGGCTTATTGCACTAGACTGCTGGGTTCTGGTAGCTACCAATGACTATGTGGTGCTTTCATCATTTTGATGGCATTAAAAAATATTGAACCTTTTTTAAAAACCAATTTATCCTTTTTGTGTTAGACATGGAACAAACATTTCTTTGTGCTAAAGAAAACCAGCCTTCATTACACTCAGGAAACCAATATGGATGAAGCCAATGAGGAAGATGAAGAAGAAAGTAATGAAGCAAATCTTCAGTTAGAGGTAAACAATTCAAGAGAAAATAATTATGTAGTTTGAAGGTAAAGAGGTTTAATACTCGATTTGTGAAAATTCATCTAGGTTTGATTGATACTGGTGTACGTAACCATATATTTCCAAAATTGTACATAACAAATGATATGTAGTTCATAGTGGTCTTTTTTTAATTAATTTATTTTATTTTATTTTCTTAGATGTAGAGTTAGTATCCACATTTCACATATACAAGTGTAAACTGCCCCTACCTTCCCCTCCCCCCCCCCTTCCTCCTATGTAGAATGTAGCCAAGCTGCAGATGTTGCCTTTGGCTTTAAAATATGTTCCTCTGTGAGGATTTACAATGAAGTTGGTAGATGAATCCCTGGTGCTGCACGATGGAAAAGTCAAGAATTCTTGATTGAAGATATTACTAATCTGTAATGTGTATACTTGCCATAATTATTCTCATGTTTATAGGGTGTTAAAAATGAAGAATTTCACTTCGGGGAAAAATGGTTCCATGGAAAACTTGATGGGGGAAGAAACAAAGCTGAAAGCTTACTCAAAGAATTCTCTGACCTTGGTGATGGGGCCTTTTTAGTGCGAAATAGTGTCGCATTTGTTGGTGACTTCTCGTTATCTTTCTGGTAAGACATCCTATCGATTCATACTTGTATAATCAGATAATTGTTGAACTTTTTAGGGAGTAAGAAATGAAGAACTTCACTACAGTGAAAAATGGTTTCACGGAAAACTTGAAGGGGGGCGACAAGAAGCCGAAGACAAACTGAAAGAATACTCTTACCTTGGTGACGGCACGTTTCTGGTGCGGGATAGTGACACCTTTGTGGGTGGTTTCTCACTGTCCTTTTGGTAAGGCTGTTTGTGGTCTACTCTTTGTTATGTACTTCAACCAAAATACAAAGAAATTCTTATAGGCTCATGTAGTTTCATATAATCAGATGTAGTTCAATGCGTTTAAATTAACTTTTGACTGACCATCTTTTTTTACAGCTAACTTGGAAAGCTTTTTACCTTTTTTTTATCTGATCATTGGCAATCACAGCAGTCTAATAGTTGCAGGAGGGGAATTGCCAGGGACTGATTTCATGTTAGCAATTGTCAATTTTGTCCATAGACGTCAAGAAAAACAGGGGCCCCCGGGGGGGGAGTAGTCAATTAAACACTAAAATGACATCAGTTTCTGCCAATTCCACTCCTACAACTAGTAGGCAATGATCACTAATACTAATAGTCTAAGGGTTAGATAGAAAAGGACTTCAGACACAGAAGTTGAAAGCTTTCTGAGTAGGCTTAACAAAAATTAGTCAAAAAGTTTATTTGAATGTGGTGAAAGAAATTCTTGTTTTAATTTTTTGCTGTATCATATATCCTGCTTGAAGTTAGTAATTAAGGGTTATTTTTATGTTTGCATAGCCATGATTACCTCTAGATTCTACTGTAGCTAATTTGATTGCTTTCTTGGGGTATTTTGATTTGGCTGATCTATTCCTTTTTCTTAGATGATTTCTTTCAATTATTTGACACTCTCTTTATCCTCATAATCAAAGGGACGCTTGGTTTTTGTGGCTTCTAGAACTTTTCAAATTGATTGATTGGTATTTTTTAATTGTAACAACCTTACAATTTGTCTGTGTTGGTGTATTTTATACTTATTGTTCATCTCTTTATTGGTTGATTTCTTCAATTTTCGAGTTACTTGATGAGGGTGGTTTATTCAATCCTTGTGTTTATTTGATGGCATTTACAAAGCAGTTGTTAACCTTACATCTACTGTACTGTATAGCTGTGGTAGAGCCTGTGGCTCTAGGATTGGACTTCTCTCTAATATCATGAGTCATGAGAGAAAATTAAACTGGCTACTCATCACAATACCGACAAAAGACTCCATACATGATACGTATATACTGTACTGCCCACAGAAGCCAATCTTATGAATTAATTTACACATGATACAGCAAATCTCTTGATGAATGCTTTTCTGTGAGATTTTGAAACTCTTTTTTTAATGTAAAACTTGAATAATTCTTCTAGATCAACTGCCATGTCTGTTATCTTTTTCTATTTCAAGCATATTTAGACAGGATGGCCTAATCAGTCAGTGTCTGTTCTTCCTTAAGGCCCTGTATACATAACAATAGTGTGATATACAAAAACATACAAATATGAGGGTCTGGGAGAAACTGATTTCTTTTCAATGTTTTTTTTTCTTCTGATTTTAGAACTTAGGCATTATTATTTTTTTTTTATCAAAGGTAGAATGTTGTACCAGATAGAATTCTAGTTAGAGATTATATAGTGATGAATAACTTGATTGCATGCTCATTATCGTATTTTATGATTTAATGTCATCTTTTAATCAAGCAACTAACCATGGAAACTCACACCACACAAATATGAGGTCTACATGGTGGCACCACCTTTAATTCTCATGATTTCATTGATAACTCTGGGAATTATGTCGTGCTTCAAAATTGTTAGTTGACATACTTTGCTTAGCAGTTTGTATCCATGTCAATGTGATTCTGCAAAATGTAAGCAGCTTAGCAATTCAGTTGCAAGGTGCCCCTTAAATTTTTTATGTCCCTGCATGTATATTTTTCCATTCTGTAGAGGATACATATATTTTGGTGACAACATGTAGAAATCATAAAATTGACTCATATGGCACAGATGTAAACTCATATTTATGGAAGCACTCTCTATCGTTTATTAATATTTTTGTATTTCACGCATGACAAATCATATAAAAGTAAACACGTCTTGAGAAAGACTCTATTACCATTTACAACTTGTTATGTATAGTCGGGGGTGGGGGTGGGAGATTAAAAAGTTTTAAGCTGAACTGTGAAGCAATAGTGCTATGAATTGATTCTTCATAGCACTTAATGATTCTTCATTGGAACAAATATTAAAATTTTCACTAAATCATGACACAAGTGGCTTTGTTGCAACAAGTTGCACCAAGAATTTGGTTTTGTAATAAATTATTCTACATTGAAACAAAAGTATTTTTTGAGGATACCACCTCATGATGTTTTTCTCATCAAGAACCTACTTCTAGAGGGCTTGATCACACGAGTGGTCAATTGACAGTATTATATGAGGTATGGTAACTTATCCTCAAAAAATACTTTTGTTCCAATGGTAGAATAATTTATTTCATTAAGAATTTTTCTTTTAGTGGACAGTTGCAATTTTAGAGCTCAAAATGTTGCCCTTCTTGTAATGAACTAGGATATTTATATTCACCTGGTGGCTTAAAACATGTAAAACGGCTCAATGCAATTTTGATACACCATTACCTACCCTTTCTGAAAACGAATATATTGCTTAGGTCATTCCAAATAGATAAGTTGGTAGATGGATTTGGCAGGCCGAGTTCATTTTTTAAAAAATCACAACGCACTTTTGACTACAATCAGCCTTTTACATCAAAACGACTGAAAGGAGTGAGGGGTTTGGATTTGCATAGATTATGCCTGAATTATACTCATAACCTCTGGTTAGTTATCTTTTTCAAGCCAGAAAAATGATTGTTTTTGTTGCCCTACATTTGATATAAAATCAAAATTTGGAAATAATGGCCTGGCCGCATCCATCGACCAACTAATCAATTTGGAATGGCCTTATAATCTTATCTAGATTCATCTAACCAGTGACGAATGTAAAAAAACTTCAATCAAATTATTGACATAATTATATATTGCTTGTTGGAAATTTGCAATATCTTGTATGAATAGCAAAAGTGATTGTACAAATTGGACAGAGTTAAATGTAGTGAAAGTGAAACATCTTGCAACCCTTGCTTAACAGTTAGCCTCAAAACTTTTGACCCTCCCCCCCCCCTTCAAATCGCATTGTTGTCATTATTATCATTTTTAAAAGCTTGTCGGTAAATCTGATCATTTACAGTGATTGTCTTAAATCAAAGATTATATCAGAACAACAAATTAACAATATACAAGACTTGGTTTTCTTTCTTTTCTTTTCTTTCTTCAGGCGTCAGGGCCAAGTCAATCATTGCCGTATTAGATCCAAGCACGAAAAAGGCGCAATCAAATATTATCTTATAGATAATTTGACTTTTGATAACTTGTACGCTCTTATTTCATACTACCGCAAAGTCCCTCTGAAGAGCCACAACTTGGCGCAATGTTTAAAACAGCCTGTTCCCCAGCCACAGAGTCATGAAGGACAAGAGTAAGTTGCCTTCTCTTTCAGTGACAAAAATGATAAAAAGTATTTGTCTACAAACGGAAGATAAAATCTTTCAAATATTTACAAAAAGAGTAGACTGTCATGTCAAAAGTCTAAATTATAATTAGTTGTATTCAGAAAAGAAAATATTGATCTTTATATTTGTAACAAAGAAAGTGGCCATATCAAAGAAAATTTGATTACTGGTTTATTATCATTTTAATCATAAAGTTAACCAGGGGAGCTGCTACCATAACACTCTTATTATATCTAGAAAATGTTTTACATAATTATGTTCTAAGATTTTGGTCTGTAACTCGTCAAAACTCAATACGCAAGAATGTGTTTTAGTATGTGATCTTTTTTTTTTATTAATGCTTTTTAAAAATAATCAGCTGGTACCATGAAGGAATGGACCGCAAAGCAGCAGAAGACATGCTCAAACGCATTCCATATGATGGTGCTTTCTTAGTAAGACAAAGTGAAACAGACCAATGCTCTTATGCCATATCTTTCAGGTGACGACCACTAGGAGGCATTTGTGACACTTTTTATTTTGGATGTTTCCCTGCTTTCAGTTGAAGAAATGAAATCTTGAATATTTAGGGCAGTATTTTAAGGTAGTGAGGTAGTGGAAGAGATGAACACACAGCTTTACTAAACCATTACAAAGAATAGGATGATAAGAGATATGAGATCATGGTAGCTCAGTGACAAGGCATGCGTCTATAGATCAGAAGGTTGTGGGTTTGATCCCCCACCTTGCCCCCATGTCTGTGTCCTACTATACAAAATGAAAAAAAGCTGTAGATAGTCTTGATCAAACAAGACTGGATGTAAACAAAAGGAGTGCTGTCATCCCATCTGGCTTCCTGGAAAATTCTCATATTCTAGTATTATTTATGCATAGACTTTCCCACATGAAACGAAATTTTTGCGATAATATAGACATTTTTCAGGAGATTTGATTTAATATCCACACTGAGCCTTTAAATCTGCCATCAACAAGATTTCATTTCATTAGCTTTTTTTGCTTGTTTCATAATTTTCACATTTGGTGCTATGCTGAAATAACAATATTCAATACCATCATTTTTGACCAAGTTCTGTAATATTTTAAAATCATGAGATGAATACTGAATAGTGTCCGAGGCATAGAACCAAATGTATCACCAGAATTTTTTCTTGCACAAGTCTTCCTCAGCAGCTTCTCACTTTCAATCATTAAGTTGTCTGCATGTATCCTCTCAACTTTGACCTTCCCCTCCCACAGATGGTATTATAATGACCTGACTAGAGACCAGGCAGAAGATAAGTTGATGCGAATTCCAAAGGACGGAGCTTTCCTTGTGCGCAAACGCAGATGTGATGCCAGGGATGACAATAACTCGCAGTTTGCTATCTCCTTCAGGTAAACATGAGAAACAGAAAGCAACATTTGACATGTTTCTGGTCTCAAACAATTTTGAAATGGATTGAGAGAGAGACCCTAAAGAGGAAAATAAAAAGGGATTTTTTTATTTAATTGAGTTTACCTGGAAAATATACTGGTTGAATAGAATAACGGAGTCTTTGAATTCCGTCCACCAATACCATCATTATTTCGGTTTCTGCTGAGATAATTATGCACAAAATCCACTATTTATTGTAACCTACAATGATTTTGTAATATTTCTCGATTGTCCTTGACCTTTTTACAGAATCCCCATTTCTGGCTTCTTTTGTAAGTTTTCAATCATAAGAAATGGAATGAACTTGATAACCTTCCCACTTTTTATTATTATTTTTTTGTGTGGTTTATTTTTTTGTTATTACTTTTGTATGTTATTTATTATTTGTTGTTGTAATTAGAACTTAGTTATACAAGTGAATTTGTGTTTTGTAATGTTTGGCATATATATACATTTAAATTGAACAGTGTGTGAAACAGATGAGCGATTACAGAATTATATTTTGACTGTAGGTAGTTTAGGAACACTAAATATGTTCACCCAAAAATTTGTTATCCAAAATAAAAATCTTGCATATTTGCTAGATCTTGCATGAACCTTATGATCCTAGAAAGGGTCTGCAAATTGATTTCAATATGACATAATTATATGATACTATACATTTGAGATTAGACAATGATTTTTTTGTCCATTTATATATGATTTAGGAATTTAAGATGAATGCGATCAACATGTCCTCTGTGTTATTATAATCTATAGTTATTAAATATAAGAAATAAGAACTGAAATTCATGAATTTTATGCAAGATCTTTGACCTTTAAGATTCTTCAAAATATTAGATATGTTTTGTTTATGCCTTTAAAAATTGGTATGAATTTTAACAATTTGTCAATTGATCTTAGGTCAAATTATTTAGAATATGTTTCAAAACCATTTCTTAAAATTTCTCAAATACAGAGCTGAGAAGAAGATAAAGCACTGTCGTATTAAACAGGAAGGACGCTTATTTCTGATTGGATCAGCACAGTTTGAAAGCCTTGTAGATCTAGTCAAGTACTATGAAGCCAATACTTTGTATAGGAAAATGAAACTTCGCTATGCTGTGACAGATCAACTGATCAGTGAAGTAGGAACAGTAAGTATATGAACGACTTCTCAAGGAAATTAAAAAGTTAAAAATTATTTGTTTGGCATGGATGGATTGAACTGTTGATTGATTTATTGTGAGGAATTTCACATGATGCCCCCCAATTCTACAAGCTCAATAATGTAAATGAGTCATAAACAAATTGATTAAAGGAACCATCTTGTAAAGTGCTCTGCTAAATAAGGATTTTCCTTAAAAAAAACACAGCCTTGTTTACCAATAGTACTAGATGACCTCTGGTGTACAAGAATGTTTTCATCTGAAAATAGGTCAAGCATTTACGGGTTTATTGAATGTGATAGAAGAGGTATTCAGAATAAATATAATGCCATGTTTAAAGGAGAAATATAGTATTTCAGTTGACTTTTACAGATCGAAAAAAAAAATTTCAAACTTGATACTGTTTTCTTTCAGACTCCAGATGACAGCTCCATCTATGGGACACCAGATGTGTACATGAATCCAAATGACATCACATCAAAGGTAAACTAAATAAACCTTACAGCGGAACGCCTGGTTAAAGGGATTTAAATAATTAAGCTGATCAAAATTCATCCGCATATAGCACATTCAGCCAATAGTCTAGAAGGTTACT
>JAVSBT010295966.1:0-12002 GCA_033118115.1 Pharyngocirrus eroticus | reverse complement strand
GGCATCTATGAATTTGGATCAAATTGAGCTCTTAAAGGAATAGAAATATGCTACAATGGATCTGACTTCTCTTTGTACAATAGATTTGACTTTCATTTTGTAAAATTGCTTAATGTAGCTTGACTGTAGATGCTGCTTCCTCCTATACTTTAGAAATTTGTAAAACTACCATAATATGATTGTCCATGCAGCAATGTTTTTTCAACATAATACAAAAAAAGAAATCCCCAAAATGAACAACCCTAAAGATGATAATTTCATTGTCGAAATATATTTTAAAAAGATAAAAAAACATAAAAATAACTTTTTTCTGACTCTAGTTTTTATTTTTCTTTAAGGTCATTCCAAATTGATTAGTTGGTCAAAAGATGGATAGACCTACCCATAGTTTCACAATTGATTTTTCTTTTTTTCAAGATTTTGCTTTTATGTCAAATGCAGTTAATAAAATAAAGTGAAAGTTCTGAAGTCTTTTAAATATACCTTTTTGGTTAGAAATTGAGAACATTAAGTTATTTATACAATATATTAAAGATGATGTATAATAATCCTTGTATATCTTAACACCTTGCTTCCTTCAACATTTTGACGTAAAAGCCTTGTGAAGTCTGATTTACGTTGAGATAAAAGAAATTTAAATATTGGACAGACTGATTTTGATTTTATTTGGCGCATGGTATTCACTGAGGATAGCACATGAAAATCTGTGACTTATTTCAAATGTGGTCCTCTACTTGAGATAGAAGACTGTCACCACCAATAACACAGCTTATCTTTTTGATAGATGACAAGTGTTCTTTTATATGCTATTACTCATAGACAAGCAATGGCACCCCGAAAGCTTTAAATTTAGTCAGTTATGGTTCACTAAACTTGAGAGCCATGAAGAAATCTTTCTTTGCCTGGGGATCCGACCTGGGTTATTGGCTTGATGATCAGCTTTGCTGATTACTACACCATGGAAGCCCTCTTTTTATTATTTTGCCAAAAAAAACATCGACCAACCAATCAATTTGAAATGGCCCAAGCAATATCTAAAAGTCCTTTGTATCCCATATATATATACATAGGCGGATCCAGGGGAGGGCACAGGGGGCACGTGCCCCCCCTATCGGTCCCAATGTAATGTTTTTTTAAAAGTAAAAATCACATAATCAAAGCATGGAAGAGTGTTCAGAAGGGTATATTTAGACTCAAATGAGAAACGAGCCCCCTCTTTGTGATTACCGTGCCCCTTTTTCATAAAGTAATACGTGTCCACTATGCACACAGCGCGATGTTTGGATTTTATTCATAATAAACAACTTGTATAAACATCAATTTGCACCCCCACCCCCCCACGGTTTATAACATTTGGGATCCATTTGCACCCCCCCCCCTCCCACGGTTTGTAAAATTTGAGATCATATTGTGCCCCCTCTATAGCAAAATCCTGGATCCGCCTATGATATATGTATGATTATATTACAAACCAAAAGCATCAAAATGAAAAGACCCTTTACTCCAAAATAACATTAAAATTCATACTTCCTTTTACATATCCATCTTGTTATAACAAACAATAAAGATATTTCTGTTGAGAGATATTGCATTCTATTATAGCAGTCTAACAAGACAAAAACCTTTAGAATCTTATGATTTTAAATTCCAAAGGCATGTTTTGAAAATGCCTTTGTTAACTTGTGGCTTTTGCCTACAGCCTGTATAGATCTGCTTGAGCTTATTTCTTGTCAAATAAGTTGTTGTGAATTTGTCAACAAGTATAAACCTTCTTTGCTCTTAATGACTTGACAAATTCTTGACTTCTTAGCAGTAGCAATCACAGATGTCATGTCTCGAGATTGCCATCTTTTACTTAAGATGAGAGGTTTGCATTACGCTTTAAGGGGGCAGTTGTATGGCTATTCTAGGTACAACAAAGCTATTTAGGTCCAGGAGTTGTTTTGCTCTTGTCTCTTTTTGCAAGTGATTAGAGATTTAAAATGCAAAGTACATAAGTTCATTCCTGCTTCCTGAGCCCTTTATGTACATAGCACACTAGTCTTTTCGAAACAGTTTCATTTGACGATTAAAGGATTAAAATCATTGAATTGTAACTTTTGTGTAAAGGTATCACCATTTTTACACATTTTAGCTTTAAACAGGAGTATTTAATCCTATTTTAACTTTAAACAGGAGTATTTAATTCTAATCCTCAAATGAAACTGTTTCGAAAAGACTAGTGTGCTATCTACATAAGACTGAGTACTATCAAAACTCCACAGACCCTGACCCTTAAGCAAATTTCACTAATCCCTGATTATTTTCCAATTTTGAGAAATCTTAGCTGAATTAACATACTTGATCCTCTGTTCTCTTTGCAAACATCTTTGGATACTTCTGCTGCACTTCTGTTGAAAATGTATGATTGTGTGCTTTAGAAACTAAATAAATTAGTGTCTTCATGAATTCATCTTTATCTGGTGCAGTTGATTTCATATAATTACAGCACACCTAAAAATAAAGGTATATTATTCTAAATATATACAGGGTACATTGGCGCAAGATAGTTATACAAAGGTCAGCTCTGAAATATGGTATACAGTTTTTCTTATTCAAAATAAAATTATACATTGTTGAATGATGATGAATATGAGCAATCCATATAAAATTGATTCTGAGAATAAGTTGTATTCATTATTCAAATTCATAGATTGAGAACTTGTAATTTAGTAATTTTATCACTGACTATCTAATAATTATGATAATACTATGTGTATTATCTGATGTTAATTCAAGTAATAAGCATTGCCATCAATTTGTGCATGTATCTCTTTCCTCAAAAATGCTCATCAAGGGCTTCAATAAATTATTTACCTGGTGTAGCTCATCTGGATTTAGTTGTCCAAGTTTCAAATGTTGATAAACTGTTGTCATGTCTGCAAGTCTTTCTGTCTTGTACATCAGCCATCTAGTGGCAGCTGTGATAATCAACATTTCTGCCACATTTTCTAAATGAGGACTGTCAAGGATTTCACAGATTCCATCTGTTGTCATGTGGTCAAGGAAATCTTGAGTATCAACAACCTTGGTGAAATTCTTAGCTACAAATTTAATAGAAATGTTTCTGATTTGTGGATCATCATTTTCCAAAATTAATGTTCTAAGGAATGGAGTACTGGGTAAGTCGTTAGCTTTAAGGAGACCCTCTATATAATCTATGCAGATTTGTCCAATTGCTTTCACCCTCAGGTAGCTTACACATGAAAGTATATCAAACACATTTTCCTTGTTAAGGTTGATCTCCCCTTTATACATGTATTTCAAGATGGCTTTAAAGGCTTCAGAACTTGTCACATGGTCATCTTTGAGGTGAATGGTATTATTTTTCTCTTCTTTCATTCCACTGTTGAACATTGCCTTGAAGTAGTCACTCCAGATGAGAAGAAAGGTCTTATGACAAGGGAAGGAATGTTCTCCAACATTAACAACCACATCACAACAAATTGATTCATCAAACAAACTAGCCACTCCACTGATCAGAGTTTGGGCAAAAGCATCCATTGTGAAGCTATGCAAAGTAAAAGAAATGCATAGTGTAAATAAAATAGTAGATTTGAAGTGTTGGACTTTATCATTATTTTGCATAGTGTATACATGTAAATTTATATGGGTCATTCTATTTTATTTATAGCCTGAATCACATCTTGCATTCTTTGTCAACCATGTATATATAATAACAGAATGATAACAAACACGAAATGGGAAAATACCTTTTTATACATGGTGTAAAAGATCCATTTATTTGTTCAATGAGATTGTATACAAATGTTCTCATTGTTCAACGTAGAGCATTTGCCTATGATTTGTTTGCTCTATATTACCATAAGTAGCATAATATAGGGAGCTGAACCTTGGATAGGGGGGCGGAGATGGATTTACCTCCTAACGAAAATTAGATGTATCAAAAAAGTTGTATTTTATAAAAGCCAGATTGTTGTAGGCCTATTCTAAAGAATTATAAATCAATAAAAGAATGAAATGAGATCAAATTTAATATGCACTTGATGATACTTTTGAGGTTAGTGACAGTCATGGTATTTTTTTTACATTACATCAGTCCCCCTTTGTCTTTAAACAGAAGACAACCATTGCAAGCGTGGCAAGAAGAGAAAAAAAATTGTGTCCTGAATGTTACAGAATGTTGATCAGACTTAAAAATTAAGTGAGAAATATTGTTCTTGATACCTACCTTTTTCGCTGTGTTGACGTGTTCGGTAATGTTTTGGGGGTTGTTTCATGATTGACTTCACATTCATCACAACACTGGTTCGTGCTGCACCCTAGTGGTATATATGCATTGTTTTATCTTGTTCTTATCCAGTTCATAGTCAAAGAGCCAAGCCCCGAAAGGAGCCTTAAGGATTGTGTATAAACTCCCACTGGCAACCAAAGTTTTACTAGTCAGAGTCGAATAAAAATGAAACCTCTAAATCATCACCAGGTAGGTAATACAGCCAATGTGTTGTATAAGTAACAAAAATCAGATCCTTTACATGAGGAGGTAAAATCACAAAATTTAGATGGGAAATAGTCATATCATAATAAAGCAAAATGTTGTCAATTTGTCACCAATTTTCAAACTTCAGATGTTGAAACAATTGGTATCAATAGGATGTTATACAGAAATTTCAAAATTGTGCATTAATGGTGATTTTAACTTACAGGAAACTCAAAAGTTGAAGTTAGCTAAAAATTGGAAGCAATTTATTTCTTTTCAAATCATTTACAAAGTAGATATGGTTTGGTATCAGCAAGTCACAGTATAGTGGTACAAACTCCATAAATCATCTTCAGGTAGTTAGTGAAGCCAAAGATGGTGCAAGTAAAAACTAGAGACTATTCTATATGCAGATTATACTATTTTGCAATAACACACAAAGCTCTAATTCTGGTCAAAATTGATGAAGCTACCTATAAGAGTTTAATTTTACTTGTGACCAAGGTCTATCCATATAGCTACAATTTCAAGATTTATTGTCAAGACTGTATAATTACAAAAGTATTTTGTGTCCATTAAGGTAGAATGTAACATGGTGTGAAGTTACACGTTCAAGGGATTCTCTTGACTTGAACCAATTACCTGATATTTTAAAAGTCTGGCTAAATTGTCAGAGGATATTCACAACTTTGTATACAACTTGAATCTGTTACATACACTGGGAATTTTGAAAGGTACACAAAATAACATTTCTTAAAAAATAGCTAGCGATCACAATAATAATAATAATATATATATATATAATAATGATAATCAATGGATTTATATAGCACCTTTACTAACTAGTTGCCATTAAAAAGCGTTGTTAGAAACAAAAGAAAACATATGGTTATCAAAAAAGTCACATTGTAAATAGCCATGCTTTTAGCTTCTTTATAAAAATAGCAGTAGATTTAATCAGCAAAATATATCATCTACATGTATATTTCTTATTCCCATTGTCCTTTTCATAGCTACACAAAGGTGACACAGGCCTTGAAATTTCGCGGGTGCGATCGCACCACACCCGTGTCGCACTCGCGATTTTGAAATTACGGGTGCGATGAATTGCACCAAGAAAAGAAAAAAAAAAAAAAAAACCCAAAAAGGAACCAAAATCCTTGGTGCAACTTCTAGATTTCAAGGCCTGGTGACATATTATATGGATAGTGTCTGGCAGTACATGCAACAATATATTTTTTTCAACGATGCCGTGTACATGCATTTAGAAACTTGTAGTCTTTCCACCTTGATCGACAGAGCCATAATGATTTCAACATTTTCGTAAGCATAACACTTTATTATTGACCTTAGATGAGAAAATCTTTTCCGGGGAATATTGTATAATTCTTCATTTTCTTAGTTTTTCAAAGACAAGATCTTTTTAAAGTGTATCTAGTTCTTCCATGTGTCTTATTTGCCATTAAGCTTTGCCACACTCATTTAATCTTTTGCTTTGCTTTTTTACAAAAAGAAATGAACTGCTTGTATACATCTATAAGTAATTGTAATGACAATATGGGTCAGATAGGTCCAGTCCTTTCCATTCATCCAGTGACACTGGATGAGGAAGGCACATACTGACATCAATATCTTTTTTAACAGCGAAACCATTCTGGACTATGTAGATGTCCTCTTCAAATTGGATAGCCAGTGGACCTTCATCGTGTTGTGGAATGTCTGGTTGGGGAATCTCTTTCATTTCACAGCAAATATTATAGACTCTACATTTTGAAAAATCCGATTTTTGGTATGGCAATTCAAAAAATGACTTTTCACTTTCAAAGGGACAACTTTTTGGGTGAAGCGAATGTTTCAACCATAGGTTCCCACAGTTGAGCACGTATTCTCGATAGGGTTATAACTATACACATGTACATTTCCGGAAACTTTATCTTCAAACGACACCTACTCAATTTATGCCTATTTATTACTAATTTGTGTACCTTAAATATCTACAGAATCATCAACACTACACATGAATTATAGTTATACAAATAAGTGATCAACTGGAACCATTGAATGTAGTGTTGATGCAATTTTACAACATAAAATCACTAATATCCTAACAGTTGAGCACATATCATTTCTAATCATTCTTTTTTTTACGACATCGTCCTACTAGCAGTCACTTATCAGTTATCCTACACCGTTTTTTCATAGGAAAAAATATCATCTGTTTATATCTATCCAGAAGTTACATAATTTGTTAAATCATTTAACTATTTGATGTTGTTTTTACTTAAAACGTGAAGTGTTTATATACATCCATGTGAAATCGTAAACACTTCCGGCATTACATTGCTTAATTGGGTCCAAGCATTCCCATCCCTCCAATGACACTGGGTAGGGACGGTACATACTGACGTCAATGTTTGTATTGACTGCTAAAGCATTTAAGACTATGTAGATGTTTTCCTCAAATTGGATGGCTGGCAAACCCTTGCTTTGGTTAGGGATGTCTTGCTGTGATTTCTCCACGCCTTTGCAGCAAATGTCATACACTTTGCATTTTGAATTGCCTTGTTGGAAGTGACAGTTGAGAACATGATTTTTCACTATAGCTGAGCGAATTTGGAGACCAGAATATTCGTAGTTACAAGCATGTGACCAAGAATTCGTTTTGAGGTCATAGATATGAATTTGTACAATGCCAGAATCTCCAATGTTTGAAGATATATAAACTGAATCTTTGAAAGCTATGCATGAAAGAATCTTTGTGGAACTTGACAGATAACCTTTCACTTCCAACCACTGATTAAGACGCTCATCATATATCTCGCAGTGATTATTATTCACAGGACTATTGATAACAAATAGTTTTCTCCCTGAAGCTACAACAAAGGGTGTCATATGCTTATGAGAAGAGAATGGGAGGTATTCCCATCTCTTGGATTCAACGTCATACTTCATGAAACGAGCTGCAACAAATGACTTTTCGTAGGGATCATAATCTTGAAATCCCAGAAATATTTCCTGACTTTCCTTGTCAAATGCGAAAATATTTCTTTTGGCGGAATCAAATTTGTCGTATCCTAAACAATATTTGGCATTGTAACGATCTTTAGGATTTTCCCAAATGAATAAGTCCTTTGAAGATGCATCCAGTGCTGCAAGGACCTTGAAAAGAAACAAGAATTTATTGTAATTGGATGTAAAATAGATTTGAGCATATCTCACCCTTAAGCTGACAAGGCTACTTTTCTAAAAACAGGTATCAAGTGTTAGTTCAATCATTCAACTGAAAGTGTTCTTGTCGGAAATATATCTTCATGTAAACTACTCAAAATTTGCTTTGCATCACTTTTTCATTTAATGGTTTATCGAAAATTATGCCATTGATCTCAAATTTGTTTCACAACATCAGTGAACATGTTTTTTATACCATCTGTGGATTCGATTTAGAAAGTAGGTCAACTTTAATGTATGTAATGGGACCCTCATTTGTAAGCTATAACAGGTCAATATAAACAGGAAATGTTTCTTTTTTAGGGCACAAAACAGGTATCAAATGCTTGGGTCTTTCAAAAATATCAAAGTGATAATATTCCAAGGGTAAAAGCTATCATTAAGTTATGTGTATTCATGATTTCAGCTGGCAGAAATCATTTTATTTTAGTTTTATGTCCTACAGAAACTTTCCAGGCAGCAGCAGAAAAAAAAATTGGCCTAAAATTGTGTGGAACACTTTGTAGGAATAAGGCCCAGATGTTTGGGTTTAAATTATACAGCACCAAATGAATCAATGCCTATTTGAGACAATAATAGATTACATGTTAACCCAAGGGCGCTTTGCTGACAATTTCAGGTTTTTTTTTTAAGTATTCGTCCGTATCATTTAAACTGATATGAATGGTCTTCTAACCCCAAGGTTTGAATCAAGTATACTGTTTTCCTCAATTTCAGGCATTTTTTTTGTTTTGTTGCTGCATAGAAATTTCCTGGAGGAACTTTAAGCAAGCAAAAATAATGTTTGCAAGCTAAGATCCTCAAAGCCAGGACTTTTATATCAGTTATTAGTCTTGTAACATTACAACAACTCCCTGAAGCATAAGGTACCTGTTCTGAACTTTTATTGTGGTTCTATCATAAAAGATAAGCGTCTGGGCAACCTCTGTGGTACCGGTTTATAATACAAAAAAATCATATGGCTCCCTCCCAAAATGAATCACTAAAATGGTTTAATGATAAAATGGTCAGTAGCTTTGATATAATTATTTGCAAACCAAACCTGTCTAAAATATTTGCCTATAGTCTCATAAATAGGCAAACAAAGGGGGACAAGTGGCGTAGGCACTTGATCAAGGATCAGGCATACACCAACGACATGGGAACGAATCCTGTTTGAGGCAGATTCTTTTTTGTTCAAAAGCGGGTATTCAGCTCAGTTAAGTGTACCAGAAACATCTGGCTTGTCTCCCTATCCAGCGGAAAGGATGTAAAATGTGGACCCGTGTCGTGGATTCTTTCCCTATGGCACGTAAAAGAACACAGATAACAATGGCCGAAAACAATGTCGTTATCTGTCTCTCATTCTCAAAAGATGACCCCATGTAAGACCAGCTTAAGCTGAATGGGCTATCCTCTATAAAAAATAGTTTAAAAAAAATAAAAAAATAAAAAATACTAACTGTTTTCAAAATTAGCGCAGAATGAGGTTAAAATCTGTAAAAATCAACTTATCTTTAGATCACTCTAACTTTCAAAGTTTTATAGATTTGAATATTTTATCAAGAAAAATGTAGTTGATGCAGAGCAAATTGTGATTAGTATACATTTACTCCAAACAAACTGATAACATTATCAGACTGCATTCTCTACAAATATTCTAAGTAATAAGAACATCCAGACCCCCACCCTCAAGAAATTTCACTGAACCGTATTTTTTCAAATTTTGAGAAACTTAATTAAGCAGAACATTTAGCCAAATTAATTTACTTGATCCTCTCTTCTCTTTGCAAACATCTTGGGATACTTCTGCAGGACTTCTTTTGGAATGATTCGACTGTATACTTTAGAAACTAAATAGATCAGTGTCTTCGTGAATTCTTCTTTGTCTGGTGCATTTGGTTTCATATAATTACAACAGACCTAAAACATGAAGATATACAGGGTACATTGAAGCAAGATAATATATGCAAAACTCTGCTATGAAAAAAGATAATTACTTTTTTGCTTTTTCTAAAATTATGAATAATTGAATAATTATAATCATTCTGTATAAAATTGAATCTGATAATAAGTTGTATTCATTATGAACAAATAATCATATTATCTCTGACTGTCTTCAAAATCTATTTGAAAATGATCTGTTGCTAATTAAATAGAAAACACACTGCATGTATTGCTTCCCTAAATCATACACAAATGGTTATTCAAAAGGTATTTACCGTTTGAAGCTCCTCTGGTTGCAGCTGTCCAAGTTTAAAATGTTGATAAACTGTTGTCATGTCTGCAAGTCTTTCTGTCTTGTACATCAGCCATCTAGTGGCAGCTGTGACGATTGACATTTCTGCCACATTTTCCAAGTGAGGACTGTCAAGGATTTCACAGATTCCCTCTGTTGTCATGTGGTCAAGGAAATCTTGAGAATCAACAACCTTGGTGAAATTCTTAGCTACAAATTTAACAGACATTTGTCTGATTTGTGGATCATCATTTTCCAAAAATAACATTCTAAGGAATGGAGTACTGGGTAAGTCATTGGCTTTGAGGAGACCTTCTATGTAATCTATGCAGATTTGTCCAATTGTAGCTTACACATGAAAGTATTTCAAACACATTTTCCTTGTTTAAGTTGATCTCCTCTTTATACATGTATTTTAAGATGGCTTTGAAAGCCTCAGAACTTGTCACATGGTCATCTTGGAGATTTATTTCATGATCGGTCTCTTCTTTCATTCCACTATTGAACATTGCCTTGAAGTAGTCACTCCAGATGAGAAGTATGGTCTTGTGACAACGGAAGGAATGTTCTCCAACATTAACAACCACATCATAACAAATCGATTCATCAAACAAACAACCCACTCCACTGATCAAACTTTGGGCATAAGTATCCATTGTGAAGCTATGGAAAAGTAAAGAAATAATAGTGTACACATGTATTTGGTTCATTCTATTATAGTTGTAGCCTGACTTAATCGTCATACATGCATTTATATTTTTGCTGTAATATCACCTATGTCAATATTTATTATGTAAACATTTTAGTCTGTGTTAAGTTTCTTGTGAATATGTCTTGTTTATAACTTTTATATGTCTCCTATGCACGGAAGGCTCTATGGATTACCAGTTATGCTGAATTGGCACCCACCTTTAAGAACAGAAATTATAAAATAACAAAAGAATTATTACAAACAAAAGTGAGGAAATGCATTTATACGCATGGTGTAAAAGAGCCTTTTATTTTTTCCTAAAAATCTGTAAAAACATTTCTCAACGTTAAATCTCTTCGATTTGTTTACTCTGTGACAATTATACCAGGAGTTGATTCTTTGGATAGTGAGCAAAGCCCCTTTAACGAAAATGAGATATATCAAAAATGTAGCATTTTAGAAAAGCCAGATTGTTGTAGGCCTATTCTATAAAAATAATCAACCTATAAATGAAATGAGATCAAATTCAAAATGCACTTGATGTAAACTTTAAATCTTGCGGACTATTGGGGTATTATTATTCATTACGCAAGTCACCTTTAGCTTTAAACAGAAAACAACGAAACTATTGATGATGTGGCATAAAAGATAAAAAAACTTCCCATGCTGAATGTTTCAGAATGTAGATTAAACCTAATTGAAATGAGAAATATTTTTCTAGAACCTACCTTTTCGCCATGTTGAGGTATATCTGGGGTGGTTTTTTTTTCACGGTTGACTTCACATTCATCATAACACCTGTGCCTACTGCACCCTAGTGGTATCTATGCATTGTTTCATCTTGTCACAAAAAGGTTTGGTTGTTTTTGTCTCTTTTTTTGCTCTTGCTTTGTTGTAGTTGTTGTTGTTGTTGGTGGGTGATATGTTTTTGTTTTTTTGTGTTTTTGGGGGTGACGTTCTTTTTAAGAATAAACATCTTCTATTTTTCATTCAAAATGTACTATGAGGCAGGATAATTATCAAACTCAAATTTTATCATGAAGTCTCTATTGTTGATGTTGACACTCAATTGTATAAAAAAATACAAGAAATAATCACTTTAGTAATGCCTATTTATTTCTATTTAGTATTCCTATTATCTACTTATCAATACTACAAATGTTTTGAAGCTACACTAATTTGTGATGCATTGGAACAACTAAATGTAGTATTGATGCCACACAAGTTCACTATAATATCTTAACAGTAGAGTATATATAATTTCTTATTTGAAAAAGCCGACAGCTTCAAAGTAAATATAATAGTAATAAGTCCGAGGATTTTCATTTTTGCATTTATTAAGCAATATTTCGCCAAAGCGGCATCATCAGGCAATAATGTTACAG
>JAVSBT010295855.1:0-12003 GCA_033118115.1 Pharyngocirrus eroticus | reverse complement strand
AAATGTTAGTGTCATCAGCGAATAAACGGATACAATCCATATGTTCACTTGCACAGTAAATATCGTTTATATATAATAAAAATAATAAAGGGCCCAGTACAGAGCCCTGTGGCACCCCATATGTTATAACCCTTTCCGATGAAGATTTATTGTTAACATGTGTATATTGTTTCCTATTTGAGAGATAATCTTTAAACCAATCCCAACAAACCCCCCCCTAATGCCACTCCTTGAAGGGCAATCTTAAGTGAATACTATTTTTTTTTTTAAATCTGGCCCTTTTGAAGAAAGGTAAGAAAAATCATTTTAACAACATTGATTGCTATTATCAATATCAGGTTGATATGATTTTTGAAGAAAAATCAAACGAAAAAGTAAAAAAAAAATCCTCTATTTTTCAATCTGTTTCAACTTAATTAAAGGTGATTCGTATAGAGACACCACAAAACACAAAAAGGATTTCATTCTAGAGAAAGACAAAGGTTTTCAATCTTAACTTATACCTTATTTTTTTATGTATTATAAATATCAAAGCATTTCTCATAAAAAAATATATATTTATAGTATTTTCAGCATAGCTTTGTGACAAAGATGTCCAATTTGACTCTCCTTATTTTCATGGTAACATTAGATGTCATTTATGGGTAAGTGTAGTGACATTTTAAGTATGTGACATTCTAAAGCCTTTATACATTTGCGTCAAGATCTTTTTCCTGACATGTCAATTTGCAACAAAACTATATATACCACAATTTTATTTTGATATTCAGCCTCTACTGTCCGTCCAATGTTCTATCATATAATACTTGCTATAAGAGTGTCCGTGAAACATATGCCAGCAAGTACAAATCAAAATGTGGCTTGTGGGGGTGGAAGAGGTGTACTCGTTACAGGTAACATTTTTCACAACTTTCCTTGAAATTGAAATAAAGACTATGCGTACAGCTGTTAGTTTGAATTTATATGTATGAACAGTAAGGCAATGAGATCAAACTGTGTCCCTAAATAACAATATTAAGCTAGAGAAACAAAGTTGTTAAATTATTTCAATCATAGGAGTAATAGCACCATTAACTTTGAAGAACAAGTCTATCACAGATTATATGGATTATAAACCACATCAATATTAAATATAATAACAATAAACTTTTGACTGCTTAAGATTTTATCTTCACTGTCTGAAGCCTTTTTCAATCTGACCATTTTTTCAATCTCCTCAGGCAAAAGTCATACTACAGGCAAATATCCCAAGTCTGTTCATATTACACAACTCAACAAGTCTGCTGTACTGGCTGGAGTGGAACTGGTTGTAACATGCGTAAGATTTTTTTAAAGGGATTATCGGGAAAATTGTGGAATTCATAATTTTTTGTCATATATTTATTGACAGTCATTATTTTTAAAGATAGAATAGAGTGTATGTTTTTATGGTATTTAAAGTGCAGTGCTATCAACTAGTGGATAAGGATGTCCCAAAGGCAAAAATATATACGTTCATTAAAATAACAGGTTTCAAACCGCATATCTTTTGTGTTGGACTTTATCATTATTTTATATACGTACTGTGCATAAGGAAAGTTTTACTTTCAAATCTACTATTTTATTTACGTTCATTATTCATAGCATTATTTCTGTGAAAATATGATTTCTGACTTATATGCTTGTGCATGTCAAAAAAAGAACTAAGCAGTCATCACCCCTCAAAGTATTTAAAAGTTAAATAATTATATTATCCCTTGACAGTACATAGACAGTGATTGTGCAATAATGTATTTTGAAAATCCAATGTGAGCTTCATGATAATGATATCATCGCTTCACAAATATTTACCTCTTTTAATCATTTTAACTCTACTTTTAATGTTTACCTTGCCAATCAATATGCATAAAAATATCTAACTCTTACAACAAAATAATAATTTATTAATTTATGTTTATGACAATATAGTTATATAAAAAATAAAAAAATCTGAAAAGGTTATGTTTTTGTATTAATTTTCTTCCATTACACATTTTGACTTTATACAGGTTTGTCTTCTGATAATAAATATACTAATCCCGAAAATTGGCTTCTGAACTACTTTTAGTGCAAGTTGATTTCAGTCAAACATCACGTCACTCAGTTTGAAATGTAAAAATAATATTACAATATTTCATGCCACTTAATTAAACTTGATGTAAAAATAAATAAAAATATATACCTCTGGACATTATTAAAACATTATTTGTAACTTTAATATGTTGTCCTAGAGTTCTACATCTCTTTTTAAGATGAAAATATGGCTATTGAAATGATGAAAGTCCCTGTTACAAAATAGGCCATTTTTAAACAACCCTTTTTTTAACACACAAAGGCTTTTTTTATATAAATTACAGTACAGTGCAATAAAGGTAAACATTTTACAAAAAAAAAGGGAACAAAAATGGACTGAACACCCAATGGCTTATATAGCCAACTGTAATTCACTTACAAAGTTAATAACACACAGTTTACACAGTAAGAGCAGTAAATAAATCCATGTGTATTAAAAAAGTATATCAAACAATCAAACACCATTAACTAGAAGACATTTTTTTAAATCAAGTAAAAGTGCTACAATTCAATTCCAATGTTAAACAATGCTATAACTTCAAACGAACTCTAATTATATTTTCCCAGTCATATATAGCCCTATAATATTTAGCCCTTATAATATTGTCCCAGTCATCTTTAAAGTGCGAGTCCAGGATGCAATATAATTTTCACAAATAGAATTAATTAATAATTATTTAAATAAAAAGCAATAGCGAGCAGGATAGCACTTTTTGTTTGACCCATGACTTTCAGGAAAAATACTTTTCTTTCCTTGCAGATAACAGATCCCCCAGAGTTGAATACTGCCCTGGTACACAAACAAAGACTGCTACAAATGAAGGAACAACTTATGTGACCTGGCCAACACCAAGATTTAAAGAACCCTATGGATTTAGACTGACCATTACTTCTACCTACAGCAGACAAAGTGTATCCTTGTCCTGGGGAACACATGACGTGACATATGTTGCAAAAAGTCAGAACAACAACAAACAAGTAACATGCACATTTCGAGTTGTAGTGAAACGTAAGTACTGTTTTTTAATAGGACTTCTTAGGATTTTAATGTTTACTTTCTATTTACACTACGTACCAAGTTATTATGCGAGTATTTAATTTTTCATCTTTTAGAATTTAATCTCAACCAATTCTACTATTATAATGTAGTGTCATAAAATAACCCAAGCATTCTTAACTTATAGAATGTGTGTGATTGTGTAACCTAAGTTACGTGTGAATTTCAATTGTATTGTATAAGTTATTGTGCAGGTGTTTCAAAATAAGGGAAAAGAAAGTTAGAACTTAGATTATAGGGAAGAAAATGGATTTAGTAGATATTATATACATTATAAATATAACTTTTTATTGATAATTTCAAAAGTTGAATGTCTTAATAATTGGTGGCGATCTAATATGATATAAATTCAAGCAGTTTACTATGTATGGCCTTTATTGAATTGATTCATACTAGTTTAAATTCATCTACAAAAAATGAGAAATATCCCAAAATTCCAAAATTTTATTTTTGGGTACTCCTAGATGATTTCAATACCAGCAAAAATTTTAATAGGCTTTAAGAAAAACCCTTGATTCATCAATCATTGCTCACATCATTTCTTGATTTTATCTATCTATGAATTATTTCTTTAATCTGGAGCAAATATTAACCAATACTTGTTGTTTATTCACCTTGTGAAAACCTTGATTTTCAATTTCAAGCATAATCTAGTGAAATATAAAACTGCCCTGAATATTTTATCAGAATAAGAGGTCTTTGAAAAAAATGTTTTATTTCTAATTATCTAGCACCTCTTCCAGTCCCTCTTATTGAATCCTACCGTAATGGACAGAAACTCCAAGAAAAGGAGGGAGAAACCCTACGTTTGATATGTAAAGCAATGTATGGAAATCCAGCAATGGATCTGAAATGGTTCCTGGATGTCATTCCAGTCACATCTGGAACAAGGTGACTTTATTTGTATATTCATTCTTGTACTGAAAGATAGAATATCCTATGTTTCAATACATTGAGATCGTACCATACATATGTTCTCTTAACCACTATGTATTCATTTATTTATCTATTCACTTATTTATCATTTAACAAACTCATTTATCTGTTTATTTATCTACAGTATCTATCTATTTATTACTTTATTTATTAATGCATTTAGGAAACTATCCTTTCACTAATCTATGTATTTATTTATTTATTTCTGTTCTTTTATGGAGAGCGTCCATTCGGTGTAGATGTATAATATGTATAGTAAAAAAATAGCTTCGAATATTATGTACACATGCTGTGCGCAAAGGAATAAGACTATAGTAGTTTTGTGTATGTGTTTATAACTATCATGGTCTGTAGAGCTACAGCTTAGCCAAGTTGAAACACCAGTTCCCTCGATCACTGAAGTTAAGCAACTTTGGGCTCGGTTAGTTGTTAGATGGGTGACCCCATTTACATTAATGGAGTGCCGTAGCTCTTGCATCTTGGTTTACCTCCAGACGTCTTGACCTGTCTTGCCTCTGGATCAAGGTAAATTAGGACTAGATAGTGAGGTTGAAGAATGTGCAACTCTTCTTCACTATAATCAAATCATGCAGTTTATGACTTCAAAATCAAATCAATAACTGAATTTGATTGAAATCATGGTCTTCTTCGCAAGCGAAGGACAAACTATATATATATACATCATGGTCTGTGCTTCTTCCTGGTGGCACTTGAATAAAAGAAGGTTGTTTTAACTCTATTGAAGTTACTTTTAATTCTAAAAATTCGTTTCCCATCACTGTTAACATTATCTGATGGCCTGCCCCTTGACGTTTGAGTTCAAATCAATGAATTGTAAGGGAGACATTGAACATAATGAGTGAAATCTATTTGTTTTATTAAGAAATCAATTTCAATTACTTTCTTTTAGGTACTATACAAGTTCTTCTACTTTCTCAAACTATGTGAACGCAATAAATGAATTGACGATAAATTTAACTAGACACCATAACGGCAAAAGACTTGAATGCAGAGGTACACAAGGGTCAAGATCTGCCACAGTCAATGTGATTCTTGCTATAGACTGTAAGTTTTTTTTAATATAAGTTAATTTCTAAAAGAAGGATAATGCACTAATAAGAATTAATATTTTCATAAAGAATGAAGGCATCGGATGATGAATTCCTTCTGTAAGACTGAATTTGTTTTGTGATGTTTTGACATAAGTAAGTTTCAGGTCAATTAAGTTGTCCTTATTGTACTTTTAGTTTAATATGGAAGGGTCTCTAAATTATTGTAAACATGAAAAATATCCCACAGTGAATTTCAACATAAGCATTCAAAATTAATTTCATAACCTATTGATTGGATATTTTTTATAGATGAAGACCCTCCATCAGTCCAATATTGTCCATCAGATCAAACATTGGAAACTGGGAAGAAGCCTGTGACGGCCAGATGGGGAATGCCAGTTTTCAGAGATTTGAAACAAGAACCTTTGACAATAGATATTAATTTGCCTGGGATGAATACTTCTTCAACTCAATATGTGAGTCTGAAGAAAAAACTTTACCGTATCTTTACTTACTAAGTGTAGGCTGCATGAATCTGCAGTGTCATTAATCTCTATTGGTCTTAAATTATTTCTATCATCATCTCTGTAATTTGGAAACATGTTGCTGTGAAGTCATTTTGATTTTGAGGAAATATTTGGTTATTTTTTAGTTTTTTTCCTTTGGCCGATATGAAGTCATATACACAGCCAGAAACCCTCGCAGTGACATGGAAGCAAAATGTCAATTCACCATCATGGTTAATAGTGAGTAGGCTAGTTTATTAAATATAAAAAAGAAAGTAGAAGAAGTCACTTTAATCTAGGTTATCTTGTGTACTGTTGTATCGATTCTTTTTCTCTGGCGCATCTTGATCATTTAATTTTTTATATAATTAGGCTACTTCTTATCATATCCAGGAAACAAAAAAATACACCATAAAAGATTCTCTGGGAAACTGACACTTTATATCTATTCTTTTCAATTACACCTATTTTATTCTAACACCAATCAAATTCTTTATTTCCAGCCTATGGATGCCCAGATTTACCTATTCCGACAGGGGGCGCTCTGGCATGTGGAGAGTGGAATCAGGAGAACACCAAAATCTGTATATTTATGTGTAATGAAGACTATGACATCAAACTGACTGATAGGCTTTCACAAGTCTATGTGTGCAGTATTGGTGGAGAATGGGTTCCTACTCCAAGATATCCACAGTGCTCAAGTATGTCAGAAATAAAGTCATGCCCAGTGTTATATATAAAGTAAATTATGTTTGAATAAGTAGTATGGACATTTTTTATAAGAGAGTATCCTTATAACAGAATTGCTATGTAAACCTTTTCCAAATAAGACACATTGTAAGCTCACACGGCAGAATGATAGTCTTCACTTCATTGACTGTCTTGAAACATGTCTCAGAGAATGTGTCTGTGAAATATATGAATATTTATTCAATATCTCCCTTTTTCTTACATTTAGGACCAAGATTGCAAAACAAGAACAGGCTTCCTGATCCAAAGCAATACTACGCTGGTGACTGTGACCTTAGCAGAGTTCAAGAAAACATGAAAAAGTCTGCTCTTGAAATCATTCAAGGGTCCATTGTGGATGACATTTGTAAATTCGAGAACTGCAGCGTCTCAAACATTGTGATCACTTGTTAGACATACCACCAGATGTCAGCACACAATATATACAAGTAGTAACATCAATTATTTGTTCCACTGACTAGTCTTTTAAGAAGGCTCATAAATGAGTATAATAATCATACAATATAAAACACAAAAAAGCGGAAGTTTTTGGGGATCTTTTTGATTTTGCTAATGTACATAGCACACTAGTCTTTTCGACACAGTTTCATTTGAGGATTAAAGGATTAAAGTCATTGAATTGTAACTTTTGTGTAAAGGTATCACCATTTTTACACATTTTAGCTTTAAACAGGAGTATTTAATCCTAATCCTCAAATGAAACTGTTTCGAAAAGACTAGTGTGCTATTTTCATTAAACATATCAGTGATTTTAAAACAAGGATTAAACTACAATGATTCGATAAAAAGGGTGATTTCCCTCTTGAATAACAACTTGTAACGTATGCATGATATTCTATACATAATAAAGGAAAGAATTCTGCAGATGTGTCTGTTTTTCTTAATCTAAACTGTTGTAAGGAGCATCAAAATGTATGAAATGTACTGTCGTTATCAATATTTCATCATAATCCTTAAAGTTTAATATACCCATACAGGATTTACAATATAATGATGAGAGGCAATAGTTAAAAAATGTTGAGGGATTTTTAAAACCAAGTGACCAAGCATCCAAATTTATTGAATTATTTCCTGCACCATTTCATGCTCCTTTTGTTTGTGGGTTGAACATAATTATGTCTGCTTTACAGGATGGTGGAAAGAAGGACACAAAATAAAAACTAAACTAGTATCATACTACCTATTTTATTCTTCATCAATTACATCTGAATAGCTGATTGTTTTTTTAGCTTGTGTCATTTTTTTTCAAACCTTCACAATGTAATAGAATAACTTATCTTGATTAAGATAAAAAGACTTTTCTACAAGAAATATAAATGTAGTACAAAATATGATATCAAATGTTTGTCACTATAAAGTCAAGATATTTTAAAAGATTTAAATGTCACCTTTTGAAATACAATTAGTGTCTCTATCTTTGAGTTGTTGCTTTACAGTAAGACTGATAAATGTGTAAATGTAAAAATAATTAATATAGAAATGTTGTGTAATATTCTTTACAGTAAAAATCTAAAGGCAATACTTTTAAGCATTATCGTTACATGACTGATAAGGACGCCCTATAAAATATGTCCAGGTCATTTATTGGTGATCAATATATACTTTTTTAATATGTTGCATTTATGTCAATTGTAGGCAACAACATCAAACTAAAACGTTGTATTCTTGTTAACAAACATTTTGGCTAGTCATAGAGTACTATATCGAAGTTATTTGTCCAATAAAAGATGTGTACAACTGTACATGTTCCATAGAAATCAAATTCCATGCCAAGTTTTTGTGCAAAAATATCTATCAGCCAAATAATTAATTTTCCAATGACCATATATATGCTATATCAATTACATCTGAGTCAGAGTGCATATCATTCTGTGTCATTTTTTTGAAACCTTTGTGGAAATATAAATGTAGTACAAAATGTCATGTCATGGAATCAATTTGTAATGCCCTAGCTTATTTCTCAGGAGCAAGGGTCACTTTAAGGTCAAATTTACCTCCGTTTCAAGCAACAGACGACTGCAACAACAACGACAGCAACTAGAATAATGGCAGCTATAACAGTAACCACATAAACCCAAGTCTTTGTTTTTTTGGGTGTGACTGAAATATGAAAAAAACATGTAAAAGATTTGAATTTCCATCTTAAAATGCTTGCTTGACATTTATACCTAGTGTGTGTCATCTTCTGAAGTCAAAAATAGATAATGGTGTAAATGGTCATATAATTATGTACATGTACATGACATATTTACATAATAAATGTGATGAAATTACATTTTTCTCAAACTGTTCATTAGACTTTATATTTTATCAAAGTACATACAGTGTAACTTAAAGGTATACTAAACAGAAAAATGGGATATTATATTCAAGACATAAGGACCGAAGTATGTTTTACCATGAGTTGGAATGGTTGTTGAGTTTTCTGGAGAATCTGAAGATAAAAAAACTCTTTCATTGGATGAACTAATCATTATGTCAAATCAAATTTTCAAAAATGCTAATTTTTATGAATACTATACCTTGCAAATAGTATTTAATCAATAAACATAATTTGAGACAGGAATAAAAGAGGAATATGTTTATGATAATGAAGTGTTTTGTTCCATGATACAAAGTTAAAACACATTACTCAAAGTTAAAAATTAAAAGGAAGCAAGTGCTTTTTTGTGTTTTATTGTAATTCATCAATAATATCATCCTAGAATTGTTTCTACTAAATCATTAACATAAGTCATTATTGTCATATAATTCAGTGAAATTATCTTACCAGTATGTACAGCAGTTGAGTCACCTGAAAGTTAAATAAATGAATAAATCATGGAAAATGTTACTTTTCATGTGTACATTCTTAGACGTTTCCCTTCATGCATAACATTGTAAACATTGAATCAGAATGTTTAGGATGATAATGAATAGAGGGGGGGTTGTCTAAGCATAAATTAGAGGTCAGAACATTTTAACAGGCACTTTAAACATTTTGCAATGGGGTTATTTTTCTTACTTAAAAGTGTAATTTATCTGTTCACACCAATCTGTTACCAATTATGAACTAGTCAAGGCATCAAAGATAATTCATACCATAACAATCTTCAATACTAATAGACTCAGATCCAATGGTTGTCATGTCAACAGGACATGGAATACATTTGTTTTGTCTCATTTCTGGTTGATAAGTCCCTTTTTTGCATGGTAGACAGGCATTCCCATCCTTGTACTGGCCAACTCCACATGCAACTGAATGTGAAAACAAAATTATGGATACACAAGGTTTCGTAGAATAAACTTTTCTTGTTTTTACAAATTCTATTTCTTTTGTATATATGTACATGCTAATAGCAGCTTAATGAAAATTTGAAATTGATGTACACCTACTACAAGTAGAAGAATCCCATGTCATTGCTCCATCACATTCCATTGTTCCATCATAAGTAGAAGCTTCTGTATTCACTCTGAGCATTTCTCCGTCCACTTCCACGTCCAATTCACCAGAATCAGTTTTATTTTTTATTTCAATGGCGGCTACTTCAAGACTTACCACAGCAACAAAATGTTCAACCAATTTTTCAAAGGAATATTCTGAAAACAGATGAATTACCATCAAAGACTATATTATTATGTAATACTAACCTGCATAATTATGGACGAACACTTTAAAACACTGCAAATGTTTATACATGTATTATGTACAAACCTGTATCATCTTTGTCACTGACTTTGTATTCTATTTGAATCTGGAGGTTCCCTGAGTCGGATACAGATCTTTTGTCCCTAGATGCTTCATTCTCACAGGCCTTGAGTTTGACACTGGGGGAGCATGATCCATTCTTAACACAATGAATTTCATTTACAATTGAAGAGGATTTTTCTAAGATGGCTACCATTTGTTTCTTTTGTACTTCGGGATCACAACTGATATTTGGGTAATTAATATCATATACCATCACTGATTTGGAAGGAATTTGGATTTCTAAAAATATTAACAGACAGAAAACATCAGTCACACTTCTTGCATCAATTTACAAACTAAAGAATCTCACAAAACAACACAGGTATTCAATATATATACTTTTTCATTTGTAATTGAAAGGTTTTTTAAACAAGAAAATCAACAAAACATCATGAGTAGCACCCTTCAATACCCTTTTGGGTAAAACCAGACAGATTCTATCAATACAAATTCACTTTTTTTCAAAACTCATTCAGGTTTTAGATTGTTCTCTTACCTGTACATTTCGGAGGTTGAAAGCTTTTAGTGCCAGGTTCTTGGTCTGTCCACATGTGACCTGATTCAGGTCCACAGGTGTAATTATCTTTTACATATCGATTGAAATCAAAGCCATCATCACAAGATACATTGCAAATCTTAGTGTTTCCAATCGCATCACATTCAATTGTTCCATTATCTGGAGCTACAATATCTGTGCATACTGGAATGAAAATGGGAAACACTTATGCCAGTTTGTAAAGCCTTGAGGGTTTTGTCAGTAAAAAAGCCAGAAAAGGAAAGGAATATTAATTGCTTCAAATGCACATACCATGTGTTCTGCAAATCAAAGTTTGCTAAAAAATGCTCATACACACCTTTACATTTCCCTAAGTTACAAGGCATAATTTCTTCCTCCTTCCCCGTACATTCTCTTCCACCATTTAATGGAGGTGGTCTTGTACAAAATCTTCTTCTTTGTTTCTGACCTTCACCACAGCTTTTGCTGCATTTTGTCCAATCCGACCATTGGCTCCATTTTCCATCAACTAAAAGTAGTCAAATATTTGTTCACATAGTATTCATAAAAAACTAAAACAATGATTTAAACCTGATAGATGACAAGGTACAGAAACAAATTTAATAGATATTTAATGTAATGCATGTAACATTTTGGAATGCAAATCCATGTGTATATTTCTTTTTTCTTTATAAAGGGACAGTTGTTCATACTGAAGAATCATAAATTACAATTTAAAAAAAATAACCAACTTCAAAATTATGTGTACCTTTGGTTTTCTCACAAGTAACACCAGAAAATGTAGGAGAACATTTACAAGAGATATTAATGTTATTCTCTTCACATGTTCCACCATTTTGACAGCTGTCTGCTGAACACATTGGAATTTTAGTTTCACAATTAAACCCTAGGTAGCGCTCTGGACATGCACAGTAGTACCCACTGCCATCATTATATTCTTCACATTTTCCTCCATTTTTGCAAGGATTTGGTGAACAAAGATTTTCATCTGGTTAGATCAAAATTAAAGACAAAAAACATTAATTTTATAAAAGAATCTTTTATCTGATAGTATTGCATCCAATATACCAATATTATTTTGAGATATGTTGTAAAATAACAATAAAAAACTACATATTTTAGTAAAGCTCTGAGATACTTACCCCTGCATTTTGATGGGATGGAAAGAAAGGGTGCCAAACGCAGTGTCTTGATAATAGCATCCCATGACAATAAATTCCCTTCATTTGCAGAATAGCATTTGTCATCAAGATCTGGCAAATTTAGTTTTGTATCCCATAGGTTAAGATTTGTTATCCTCCCTGTAAAGAAATAGTTGTAGATAAGAGGGGGGTGGAGGGGGGGTCCGATCCCAGTTCCCAAAG
>JAVSBT010295744.1:0-12003 GCA_033118115.1 Pharyngocirrus eroticus | reverse complement strand
CAGTCTTTTTCTTAATTTGTAATATAGAACAGTGCATATATTTGACATGTAGCCACAAGAATCAATTAATACCTTAATGAATTTGTAAAAGGAATGATATACTTACAATGTTTTGATGTTTTACTTTCTATGTTAAAACATGGTTTGTTTACTTCATCCAGAACCTCCTCATTTTGTCTTCTGCGAGCCCCGCAAATGGAAACCTGCTCAGAAAGAAAAAGATGCCAAAACTTTTCCAATCAATGACCACGAAGAATTCAAATCCATTCAAACTGGTAATTAAGGCTTTCAACCTAGACTGAATTCTATGACCATTAGATTAGAATGATATAATATTAATTTTGTTTTGATGAAGTTGTATAGGAACTGAAGATATAGTTACACATATGTGACAAAAAAGTGTAACTTTTAATTCACTTTTGCTAAAAAGTAACCATTTACTTTGTGATGTAAATTTTCGACTTAAATTAATGCCGGTTTGACTCACTTCTTTGATGCACTTTTTCTTTTTGCTACATTTTATCTTGTGCATAGCTGTCCCCAAGAAACCTGTAGTCAACCTAGATGATATTATTCAAGAAAATGATATGAGATACTGGATGCTGACAAACCAGGAAGTCATGGACATGGAAAGTGCCATCCTAGAAGACCCTAACAACACACAAATGTGGCTTAAACTTGCCTTCAAAAAGCTTCATGATAGTCAAAGGTATTAATATGTTTTCACAATACTCTAAAGATTTCAATACTTTCTTTGTGTGTTGTGATTTCAGTATTAATCTTTTTGCAAACAAAAGGTTGAATCTTTACAAACTAACAAATAAACAATTCTTTTCACACTAAAAAATAGATATGATACAACTTTTGAAAAAATACATGGAACATCTTTTAGAGCTATGGAAGACTTACCTATATGTTTTAATTTGTTGCTTACTTGATTTATCTTGTGTCTCAAGTACTCCAATGCATTGATGTTTTGTAATTTATAGACTCTTAATTGTTTTATAGTCAACAAGAAACGAATTTGGATAAAGCCTTGCACGCTTTAGCCAGAGGTCTTGAAGCAAACAAGGACAGTCATGAAATTTGGTATCATTATTTGAATCTGTATTCTCGGAGAACTGAACCAGAAGATCTCTTGGAAATGTGTCAACAAGCCATTAACTATGCACCCTCTTACAATATTTTTTGGAAGGTAGGTTTATGGAATGACAAAGGGAAAAGTTTGAAACCAATTGCTCAGTGCTTATATTTGAAATTTTAGTGTAATTTTTAATGGTTTTATAATACAAATGAGGATTTTTTTTAGGGCTTTATTAAGAATTATGCTGATACAAATCCATTACTGACACTTTCTTCTCTTTCAGTTTTTAACATGGTCACCCTCATTGTCACAAAAACTGGAGATTTGTCAGGCCACAATAGAATATCTGTGTTCATCAAATTGTCATGAATCCACCATTCAAAGATCTCATTTTTTGCTTGAAATCATGCTCCTTCATGCTTCATTGTGCATCAGTGCTGGTAAACTCAAATCAGGGATACAAATGTTTGAGGTGAGATTTTCATTTCCATGCCTTGAGGAACAAAACTTTGAGTAACTTAAAAACATAACATTACAGATATACTTTACAGCTTATTTGTTGTGTTAATTTTTTTTACAAGAAATTCTCAATGAATGATGCATTTTTATTTAACAGAACTGAGAAAACTGTAACCCAGTAACAAAAGATCTGAACAGTTGGAATGTATCTTGATTTAATTTTTAGTATTTGTTTGCTTACAGAAAGCTCTCCGTCCATCTATCAAAGAACCTACAGAGGGTTCATACCTTACGATAGGAGATAGGTGTCTGGCATGGTTGTCTTACATTTACCTCATAGAATTCCAGGCTGTACCTCCCAGTCTCTATGATCCAAGTGATTCAAAATCAGGGAGATTGATAAGAAAGGTGAGACTATTTAAAGATAATTAATCACTTTTTATCTTGGGTTCTTTTTTTTATTGAAATGTGATTTGTTAAATATGAAAATGTCTGAATCATAAGATCACTTCTTGTCTTCTATGGATGTATGATCTTTCTTTTGCAGGAGCCATTTCTTTTCCCATGGAAACGAGCCAAAGGAACTAAAACTCCAACTAAAAAACTAGTCATGATTTTTAAAACTGCTTTGAAGAGCTGTGCAGATTCTGGTTTGTCTGTGGCTGAGAATAACAAGATTTGTGTCCCCATCTATAGGAATGTTGTGCAGTTAGAGTTAGCCAATGGAAGGTGAATTATCTCAAGATCTAAAGGACTAAAATTTAAAGCATCCAATAATTGTTTGAAAATTATTTAAAAAAACACGTTGGTTCAAATTTATTTTGCAGCTATTAGGTGAATAAGAAATTTGATGCGCTGGCTTGCTTTTTATGTTCACATTATAAGGTTATCCAGCGATTTGCTAAGAAACTTTTTCGCTTACATCTTTATTGAATATCTAAACATATTAAGTACTTTATTCTAGTCTATATTATATGTTGCAGCATTTTCTCTGCTAAAGATGTGTGTAAAAGAGTCCTTCAGGATACCCCTTCAGAGACTGCTTTCTGGCTTTTGTTTGCAAAACTTGAATTGGATTGTATGGATCCAGTGTCTGCAAAAGAATGCCTTATGAAAGGGATTGAAAGCAATCCGCTGACACCGGAGCTCTATCATTGTGCTGCTTCCCTTGCCATGCTTCAGGTAAGAACATATTTCTTGTTCAGTAAATACTTGAGGTAAAACGATAAAAACAAACTTTCTTTAGTAGGTTAAACAGCTTTGGAAGAAAAGAGAGCATTGATTAGTTTAATAAAAGAAGAGAGGGAGATAACACTATTCTTATAGTTAAACTTGATTTCTTTGATGTTCAGTTTAATGGTATAATACCTGTACTACAATTTCTGGAAGTGTGATGATTTTTGAAATTGATAGGTTTTTATTTTTTTACCTTTTCAGGGTGAATCAGATGCAGCATTAGTACACTTAGAACAGTGTGCAATTGATTATTTTGATGTTTATATCAATTCTGAACAGTGTGATCCAAACCTTCTCTATTGGTAAGTATTCATTTATATTTTAAGCCTCCTAATGCTTACTAATTTTACATTTACCGGTAAATCATTACTTATCTCTGACTCACAGACCCTTGCAATATTGTCAGACTGAGACAACTATTTCAAATAGCATGCTACCTAGCAAGTAAATACTTTTTGAATTGATATGAAAATGTTTTCTTTCTTTCAGTGCATTACTGAGCCAACCATTGCCATTGTCATATGCTGCTCCAACACTTTTATCAAATATCCAGCCTCAACATATCACATCACATCAGTTGTATTTGTGGTTAAATTATTGGTAAGATCTAGAATATTTGTGAATGAATATTGATTTGTGGAAGAAGAATCATTACATAATTTTTTAATAGTTTTTCACATCAAAGAAGAACAAGATATTTACTGCTTCTCAGAATAAAATTAAATAATAGAAATTAGAGACTCTAAACCAAAAGGGGCTATGATTGATGAAAGGTTCTCAAGTAAATAGTATTGCCTCATCCTTTTCTGTCACACCAACAAGCTTTTAGGCTCAGTGGCCAAGTGATATTTCACAAACAGTTATGTCACAGACATTCAGGAGCATGTTGTAGTTATTTCTTATTCCTTCTCTATTCTCCTGTGTATATGTACAGTTTCCTTCTGTAATAGGGCACCTAGCAATAGTAAGTCTGTATCTTAACCCTTTCTTTGATTGTTCAATGCATTTTCTTCTCTCTCTCTCCTTCTGTCTTAGTTTACTTCTTGATCTCCAAGGATTTCATGACCAAGCAATGGAAGCATATGAGACTGCCTTGTGTACACTGACTATAGATGATGCAAAAATAATTTGGAAAGCGTAAGTAAAGAAATACAATATGTGATAAATAGATAATACCAGAGGAGTATCATTATGATAGACACTTTATCATCCAGTACAAGTCTAATTTAGTCTGAAGGACGAGTCCAAAAGTTAGGGCTAATTTAGACTCACTAATATAGTGGTAGAAAATGTAAAACAATGATTGAGATATTTTTTTTGAGTACTAAATCTTTTACCTTGGGTTTGGTCCAAAATAAATCTTGAAAAGTTGGAAATAGAGTAGGTAAGATTTGTTATTTTAAAACAAAGGTGCACCAACAACCTCCATAATGTGCACAGAAAAGATTATTATCTGACTAAATTTTTCTCAAAGAAATTGTGAAGGAACCATGTGCTTTTATTTTCAGTTACTTATTCCACTGTTATAAACGCTTAACCCGTGGTAACCCCTCCCCTGCAGATGTACAGCGTTCTCATGATCTAGTCAGAAGATGTTTATTGAGTATGCCTTCCAAATTCAACATAGAACACACTACAGAAATGTGGCTGGACTACAGTTTTCACAATGATGTGGTGGATTTTTACCTCCAATGTGTGCCAAAAGAAAACAAACTCTCTTGTTTAGAAAACCTCTTGCGACTCATGCCAGAAAATGTCCACCTTGCACTCAGGTACAAATGATACAGAAAGCATGGTTTTATTTCATATAAATTCACCCCTTTTTATAGGTTTACTGTCTTCTTAACCATTAATTGAGCATACTTTCACTATTTAGGTGCTTATTCATCTTTACTACCCTTATTCGCCAAAATCTCAAATGGATTATTTCTTTGATTATTTCTTTGATTCCTTTGATATTTCATGATGTATATTCTGATATGTATTCATTGATTCTTTTTCAGGTGTATATCCGAGGCCTGCTCGGATGAAAATTGGGTGCTAGCCAAAGGAATCTGTGCATCAGCTCTTTTTGAAACCCCTAAGTGTTTGACCCTCCACAACATGTAAAATATTTAATCTTTTTCGAAAAGTATTTTTGTGCCCATCTCCCCAGTATCTCACAGTCACATTTGTGAACATTTAGTTTGCAATATTTCCTTTCCTACAAAAGTTTAAAATTCTATTTGGCATTATTACATTTATCAAAAAACACCTGATAAATCACTTTCAAAATGAGATCCATATAGAACATAGATTGAATATCTTTATCGTTATTTTTAGATACTAGTAACTAACAGAGAATAGCACTTAAATGGTTTTATTTAAATTTTATTTTCACATCCGCCAAGTGTAAGCCTTTTTTAAAGTTCAGAAATAACTACATGGATACTGGTTTGCATTTCATTTTCTATTTTTTCTTATAATGAGTAAATTTCAAATTTTATAGATTATTGTAGAATGCTCAAAGCCTGCTGAACTATTTGGAGTTTTTGGTTATTCCCTCTTTTTTAATTAGTTGTATTTTCAATAATGATGCACATTTACCTTTATCAGTTGAAGAGAATTTCAGTTTTGGATTTTCAGGAATATTCATCTTGCAGCAAATCATGGCACTGATTATGAAGTAAGTTAACATTTGAGTACAGTTTAAATTTTGTTTCAATTGAAGCAACTTCTTATGAAGAACTTCTTATTCATGTGAATAATTAAAAAAAAAAGGAATACAACCAATCAAAATAATGCAAGCAGCAGAATTTTTCAGCTGAACACTATCTGATAATCACAAAAGGTTGTAAATCAAATTGTTTATTTTTCGTCAAATAATGATTGACTCCCATCATGTTAATGTGGTTTTTAGCAAAAAAAAAAAGGAAAATTTGTAGTGTGTTTCTGCAATGTGCTTTCGGAATAAATATAATTTGTGATCAACCTCATCTTGATGAAAGCCAAGCGATCCCAGCCTCAAAGTGACCCAAGGAAAAGGTCACTGAAGAGTGATGTATGAATTACTGCGTTATGGTTTTCATGTTTCATTTATGAAGTAGGGAGGGGTGGTTTATGAAAGAGTTTTGAGTTTTTGTTTATTGATGAGCACCATAGGAGTCATTAGTGGTGACTCAGTTGTCCCATTCTAAACAGGAAAGGGAGCAAGAAATGAAACAATGTCAATATTTACATATTACATTTATAGGATCAATTCATCAGTTATTCAAACGATGACTGTATCAAACTGTCCCCAGAGTAAAATATGAATTCTTGGAGTTTGGTTTCAGGAACTTTGAATGAAAAGATGTAATGTGTATTGAAGCATAAAAACAAAAGTGAAAGAATATTGAAAACAATTTGCATAAATTACATTCTAGAAGGCTGTGCCAGGGAAAAGAGAAAATGGTAGTGCAGTTTTTTATATTATTAGAAAGACTTGTTTTCTAAACTTTGGTCTTGGTTCCGATATTCTTTATGTAGTATGCTTACTTGGCAACACCTGTCACCTGAAGTCTTGTACAGCAAGACTTGCACACAGAATTGTTATATTCAAGTTTGGGGTTCAGTGGTAAGAATTCATTTCATGACGTCAGAAATCGTTGTCAAATTTATCTAGTGAAAAAAGTGCAGTTTATGTTCTACTGTGAAAGTATCTCCAAGTTACAAGGAAGTAAAATTTTGAGAATCCTTCATTTTAACAGAAGATTTCCAATATTGATGGAGTTTATGACATTTTGTACCCAAATGAAGTCATTTTGTGTTTTGTGGCCTGACATTAAAGATTCCCCATACCAATTTGTCTCTCCCTTCATGAGTATGACTAATGGAATTGTGTCCTCTCTTCTCATCATGGACCATTCATCATTGGACCCTCAAGTTTTAGATTAGTTCCAAACCACTGCTCCATAGGGCTGTAGGCTAGCAGTCAAGCTCTCGTAGACATCAACAGTCAAAACTTCCCTTTTGAGACTCCTGATATTATCAGAGGGTGTAGATTTTTTTCTCTGTATAAAAACAGATTTGAGTTTTATTTTGTATTTGGTAAAATTGATGCCTGGAAATCTCCCAAGAAACCTCAGTTTGACCTTTGGAAAGAATTCAATGTATTGACATAAAAATTGATTTCTTGGGAAAGACATTTTGCGTTTTTCAAGTGTCTCACTCTGTGATGACAGGCCAGTAAAAGATAAAGTTCTTGGAAAATTTCAATTTAGATTCTGTTTTAGGATGATCCTTTTGGATATGATTGGTGATAAAGTTCTGTGTGTAGATTTGTTAATATTGATCTTAGTGAAACATAATGCCCTTTCTTGTTAATTTTTAAAGGGTGGTAAAGTAGTTTGGTTTGACTGTATGGAGATGGAAACTTGTGAGTTATCAATATTTTGAATCACAAGAACCAAACATCATCATTTGTGTGTAATTGAACAGAATGTGATAAAAATCAATGACAAATAACAAGTTGCAAAAAAGGATCTTCTTACCCATAGCTATGCAAGTTGTGACTAGCTGATTGTTTGAGAACATTGTGTTCAGACAGATTTTAATCTTCATTTGTAGAAGGTCCAAATAATAATGGCTTTTATGTCAAAGAATGGGTGTTATAACTAACAGAATATGTATAGAAAATTTAGATGCTCTTGGGTACATATTTGTAAATATCACTGTGATGCCATGTGTCTTTTATAATACAATTTGCTAGTGTTAATATTTTGTTATTTTTTTAAATATAAAGAAATAAAAGGGAAAATAAAGCCCTGAAAGGCATGCCGGTTGTTGGGCCCCACAGGTAATTTACAAATGGTACTATTTCTGTTAGCAGCAAGTTATGTTCTCATATATGGAGTCACAAGAACTAAGAAGGTTCAGTTTCTTTGAGATTATGAATAGATTATTTCTATGTGTGGACTTACTGTATCCAGAAATACCATTTGAAAGAAAATATGGCAAGGCATTTAGTATTTCAAGACTAGAGCCATCAAAGAAGTTTGGTTACAGCTTCCCTAACTGGTCCCATTTGAGTGTTCAATTCTTTGCCAATTACATTTGTTTGAAGACCTGAGTTTACTCAAGCAATTACTGTGTCAGCCTGCAGCAATCAGCACACAAAGCTCTTCAATAAAAAAAGAGGACAACTCAATATTTTCCGTTTGTTGCTTACATGATTATGTGATCAAGTTAGTCACACAGAATTGAATCAAAGATGATTAGTGTTTACCAACCATTGCCTAACACTCACAAAATGTGGTCGAGGGTCACAGTATGATGGAAATTAGGTTGATCAGATTGAGGCAGGAGTGGGAGGGGTAGGGGGTGTCTTGAAAGGGTAGGCAAGTACATATTGAACCAGGGATAGCTTTATTGTGTGAATGTTCATGATCACCAAAATTTTGGTTTCAGAAGTGATTCATGTAGATGTCAAGTAAAAGTCAAAAGAGCGTCTTGATTAAATGTCAGTCAAAATATTACACATTGTTTAACTCTCAAAGTTTCTTTTGTTTATTCTATTTCTTTCAGCTCGAAAAAGCCTGCAGACATGCCACACGGTGTCTTCCGTTGAATCTGTCTCTCTGGAAACATGTAACTATACCTCATTTACAACAACCATTTCCATTTGATTCATATGTTTAAAGTATAAGATTTAAAAAAAATGTTATTATCTGTAGTTTTAAATGGTTAATCTTGGTTTTCAGTAATAAGTTTTCATGTTCTGTCAATCATGGTTCCTTTTTTATTTTCAAAGTTTAAGAACCCATGCTTATGTCAATGTCCCATTTTGTTTTTAAACACTATGTATTGATTAATTGTGTTGATATCCATTGTTTTGGGGTGTTTTTTTCCTTTTTAGAGTCTTTCAACCATCCAACACCTTTGTAGTTTTTAGAGTGCCCAAACATTCAAACTTCTTGATTTTCAACTCTTGTTATCAAACACCCAAGGGAGTAATCTGAACACAAGATGGCCTTTATTCTATGTTCACATTTGTATCCTATTCTTACCTACATATTCTCTACATTATTGTATGCTATAGGATTCTTTTAGTTGTTAAAAAAATATTTTTCACAATCACTTATTGTTGTATCTCAACTTTAGTTGTATTCATGTACCCAAATATTACAAAGTTTGTATTGCATTGTACAGGTATTTTATATCACCTAGCAAACACTTTAGTGGGATATTTTCTCCAGTTTTCCAAGCATTTTTCATTCAGTTATACCCTGTTATTTTACCCCCAGTAGTTGTATATCAGGTCTTATGCATGGGTCACTTTGATAGATAGGGTGTTTTCTCTTGTTTTTCTCTATGTTTACAAACTTTTCTTGTCTTGGTATAGAAGTGTATGTCTTCTGGACCAAAATTCAAGTTAAATTACCAACATTTGAAACAAATCTAGAGAACTTGATAAAGTACTTCAGAATGGGGCAGGAGTAAACATAATGATTTTTTCCCACTGTCCCTTCAGTGATTGATTTTGACACCAGACTAGCAGCCCGGACTGCTTTAGCCTAATGTTAAAGTATTATCCGTTTCGGGAGAAATTAGTCATTTTCCTTATAAACACGCTATCTGCTGGGTAGCCAAAAAATTCTGCTGATACAGACTTGTTGGAAAAAATCTATTACGTCTGCAAGCCTTTTTCACTAACCCTAATTTTAGTATTCACTGTCCTAGCCTGTTTTCACCAAGGACACCTGGTGCAGTAGGTGAAAAGTCTTCTGTCCCATTGGGAACACCAACAATCAAATTCTGTTGGCCCCAGACCTAAGGGAATGCCTTAATATTTGCCATTTGGGTATAATGTTCCATTCTTTTGGTCCTGTCTTTTTCAATCAAGTCATCACTTCACTTTTTCCCTCCACCAGTTGTATCCTATTCTTCAGTCACTCTTGAGAGACACAGTGATGGAATGTTTACACTCAGCTGATCACAAGTCTGACAGGGATGAAATGAGCTTTCTTCTCTGTTAGACAATTAGATCTCCACTGAATAGCATAGGACTAGTCATTGTGTAACACAATTGTACTTGATTTAACCACATTTAAGACACAGGGAGATGGAGTTAATTTGAAAGTCTATGAAGGGAAGCTAATCTAATGAAATATTTCAGTGTTTTTGATGTTTTGTTTGTAGTTTCTAGAAATATTGACTCAGAGAATCAAAAGTGATAAATTGCCTGTAATATCAGTCGAAAAATGAACATGCATCATCAGGTTATTGTTTTTTTATAGCTTAGATTTAATTGCTCCAGAGCTTCTTCTTCATCCATCTATATTAATATTTTGTTTTATTTCCCATTTTACTATTTTAGTCTTGTCTTTTTGAATCATCGCTAATTTACCATAAAATATATTCTCCTTTGACATCTTATTTTCTAGTCAACTTGTCAAATACTTCAGAGTTTTGAACAATCACATTATGGCATCCCCTAAGCCTCAAATATTATATGAGTGAATTCTTTGGAGCCTTTTTTTTTAGAACAAAGATATTTATTCAATGTTTCTTTGTGAATGGAAGGAAATTTAGAGAGCTTCCTTTAGTATTCATGGCCGCATGTGTGAGTCACTTTTTGATTGTCAAAATAGGGTAGCAACATTAGACTTTCAAATTGTTGTCTTTAAAATATTAATGATTCCATTTATGTGGCAGCTTAAGAGAGCATTGTAGTGTCTTGATTTGGCTTCATCATAGGAAACGGCTAATAAATTCATTGTCATATAACTTGTCTGTTTTCATTGCATATTAGGCTAGCTTCAGAAATGTATTGACTTTTGACCATCTTCTCGCAAATTGATTTTGTGCAAAGGAAAATGTCAAAATCTAAAGGCAAATTCCGTTTTGTTTTTCTTGAGCATTTTGGGAGTGAATGTTGATTATTTAACTTTGATGGGGAGAAATTCATACGATGACAATGATTAATATATATTGTCACTCTCTATTTTAATAGCATTTGTTTAGTCAGTCACTGCCCAAGAAAGACAAATTTTGAACGTTCACTCTAGTCAATTGTTATTTCATAAGATAAGACAATTTTCTCTTCTGATAGTGAGGCTATTTTTTTCTTTTCATATATTCTCAGGATTATTTATTGTCAAAACTCGTTTCACGTCTATTTTATATCTTTCTTGTTATGTCACTGGAGTAATCCATTTTATTTCATGTATTTTCCCATGTTCTTATGCAGCCATTGATGTTGTGTTTTTTATGATGTATGCATGCTATCAGAATTCACAGTCCGTCCATGAAATGAGAAAATGCCAATGTGTTTGATTAGACAAAGAGATAATATTGGTAGTTGGAGAGCTATAAAACCAGATAGAAAATCATGCTCTACATCCTTTATGGCTGAGTTAGAAATGGCATTTCTAATAAAAAAACATTCATACTGGTTTTGTTGCTTACTGGGGCAAGACTTTAAGAACATGGAGATTGTGTAATAAATGGTGTTGTTTTAGAGCATATAGTTCTAATGAGACTTCCAGATAATCATGGGGTTTTTTTTTATTAAGAAGAATTCTCGAGATATCTTGCATAACAGCTAATATAGTTTCGGTTTTCCATGGAAGTGTTATATAATGTTATCTATTCATTAGTGAATAGGCAGCTCTGATATATGATCTGATTTCTAATTAACGTCTGCCTTCCTCTGTATAACCTATAGGAGCTTTCGCACTAAACATGTAAAGTCCATATACTTGTATTCGTTTTCATCTGTTGGTTACTATATATTGTGAATGAGAATTCTTCAAGTGTGAGGGGTTTGCTTGTGAGAATACTCAGATGAATCTCAAAATCTTTCCTATTTTAACACTACACATGTATTGTTATGAAAAACACATTTCTTATAAGACATGGTCAAACCAAGGGGTAAAGAATAGATAAGAGAGAATGATTATATTTTATTTTTCTATGACGCTTTCATCTTTATCCATTGTAAATACAATTTGGACTGTGTCATAAATGGGAAACTTCCCTTTCTTTTTTTCTTTTTTCTCTCTTTCAGCATTTGCTTTTAGCCATCACTAAAGGCCACAAAGCTAAAGTAAGGCATATTCTACAACAAAGCTCTGAAAAAGGACTTAATCTTCAGGACTTTTTGAATACACTCCTAAAAAAACAGGAGGCTTCAAAATGAAAATCAGCGACCCAATGAAGACAATGTAACCAGGGTGGGGAGGGAGGGGGGGGGGGGGGGGGGG
>JAVSBT010295633.1:0-12004 GCA_033118115.1 Pharyngocirrus eroticus | reverse complement strand
TTAATCAGGGATATATCATTTTTCAAAATTGATCAAAAAGTAGAAAAGTTATTGGGAAAAAACGTTAACCCCCCATGTCCCCTTAACTTGTATTGCTAAAATGTTACTACTTGACACCAGATGGTTCTAGTAGTCTTCTATTGTGACCATACTCATTTGGATTTTTCATGGCAGAACAAGGAATTTTGTTCCATGGACATTAATGAAAGATAAAACAAAACTGCAGACTTTCTTTGTATAAAATGGTATTCAGCTGTTTTATTAACATTGAATATAAAAATGTACATAATACTCTATATACAAGAAATATGTATTGTGAAGTAGATTTGTCAAGTTTGTGCATAACATCGACAAATAATTGGAAATTATCTTGTTTATTTTGATTGTTTACAGCATTTAATGTGTTTACAGAATTGCCCAGTAAGACAATAATTAAGAGCAACCTCTGCAGCTCGTGTTTAATATTATGTAAAGAAACTCTGCACCTCACAGATACAGTAAAGAAACTCTGTACCTCACAGATACAGTAAAGAAACTCTACACCTCACAGATACAGTAAAGTAACTCTGTACCTCATAGATACAGGAAAGAAACTCTACACCTCACAGTTACAGTAAAGAAACTCTACACCTCACATATACAGTAAAGAAATCTACACCTCACAGGTTCAGTAAAGAACTCTGCACCTCACATTTACAGTAAAGAATATTTCACTCAAACATACATATACATGAATAGCACCTATGAGCATGTAAATTGATACGGAAAACGATAACATAAAAGTGCTTTACATCATTTAAGATATAATTTGCAACCAGAATGGCAAGTTAGTAGTGATTGATTGAACAACAGTACAACTATTTTCAAAGTACTTTCATTCCCTACCATAGCTGAGCATAACCCATTTGTGATTCTCAAAGGTTGCTGCTAACAAAACAAATTTGACCGATCAATATGCAATATCTTATCATAGATGTTTAGTATTGAAAATGATTGTTTCCCATAATCTCATATAAAATAAAAATAAAAGAAGATAAAAAAACCTGCAACAAATAATTTTAAAAAAATAATAAAAAATAATAAAAGAGATAGAGATAAAATGATAGAAAATAGAATCTGGTACCAAGAGATGTGAAACATTGTAAACTTTTGAACGTCTCTCTTATTATGACTATTAATAAAATTAGTCCATAGCTTTATCAATACTTTCAACCAACTTGAAATCCCAGTCAGACTAAGAACAATTTGACGGTTAGCTTCCACTCTCAAACAAAATAAATATATTCATGTTATATTAGCATTATCATTTATTTGAAATGTATGATTTATTACAGGAAACAAACTTTTTAATATCAATATCCCACATACAAGCTGTAGTCTATAATTTAGGCCATCATAAACCTAGCATAGGAACAGTAGGATACAGAATTTTAGCCATATTCAATGTGACGGAACAAAAAAGAAAGTAGCTGTGTGATGGAGAACATCTTTCATTTTTATATGTGTGTGCACCAGCCATGAACAAAAGTATCCGTAAACACCAATTTGACAGATTGTAAGTGGGTAGACCCTTACTCTAATAATTAAACTTCCCCGATTTCAATAGGGATCTAGAGTGTGCAGCAAATATAGCAAATACTAAAATTTTGAATAAATATCAGGAATCTGTTTTAAAAATAACATAGACAGGGTATTATGTAGTTACCCTATGAGGCAAAGCAAAGTAAAAACAAATTAAACTCTATTAACGTCTTGCTTATGAAGAAACTACAAATGTATGAGTCCATGAAGATATTTCAGTACCATTTATACGTTTTTCAATCCTGTATGCTTGTATCATGTATTTTAGATTTCAAGTTTAACTATAAACTCAGCATTTATGCATGTATGTACGTTGTATTCGAAACATTTTCACATTTCTTTTACACAAATGATATAACACCAGGGTGCAACACTGTGTTACTTTAATCATGTGTCTTCTTTGTGTGGTAATTCGGGTGCTTCTAGCAAGTCTTGGTGTGCATCAGAGTCTTTCTTTACAAAGATTGTAATTCCTGCTTTGTACCAGGCAGGTATAGTAATGTGTGAGGTAAGTCTTGGTCTGAATCCTGATATTCTCTGTGTGGCATTTTCTCTCATGATGTTAATGACTTGACCTGAAGAGAAGAGGGGGAGAAGGAATAATAGTAATAATATTAGTAATAAATCTTTATTGTCAAATAATACAATCATGGTACATTTGAAATTCTTTATACAGCATTACACTGACAATAGCCACAGTGCGGCTCCCAATACCTCATTTTACAGTAGGGAACACTGAAGCAATATAGAGTAAAGCGTCTTGCTCAAGGACACACCATGATGCCTTGGCCTAGGAGCAATACTGCCTAGTAAAATAGTGCATAATAAACACAATGAAACTTATCGCGGACTTGTAATCATTTTATTTACTTTGAAGCTGTTGGCTTTTTCAAATATTCTAGATTAACATGGTAAGTGAGTAATTAGGAGTCAAACCAAACGAATCTTACCCATGACATTCATATGTCTCCATCTAGCGTCTGTTTGTTGTATCATAATTCTAAGATCACAGTCTTCATTCCACCGTGAAACTATGTCCCCCCTTCTCACTAATAAAACACTATCACTTGTAAGTTGTTGGTATATCACATCTGCAGGGATTAACTCAAGAGGATTTGTCAGGTACACACCTAGAAATAGTCAAATAAACCATGCTAGATTATTTGAATATTTTGATTTTTGACAGTTATCCACAAACTAATTCAAGTCCTATATATCATTTCAAGGCCAGTTTACATTGGTCTATTTTTCTAGATAAGATTTGCAAATTCTTAAAGCCAGAGTCGTAATCCTTTGTGCAACTAGAAGTCAAATTCATAATCCTTTGAGAGACTTGAAGTCAATGTGTTTATGTTGACTGCAAAGTTGCAAAAGTTTAAAGCTGACTAACTCATGCCAATGCTTATGGGTCGTAAGTTGAATAAAAAGATTTGTCAATAGACTTCAAGTACACAGACTTTAAAATTGCATTTGTGTTTAGACTGTAGACTCCTGAAATGATGAAAGTAAAAATACTTACCTTTTGGTCCAACACCGTAGACCATCTGGTGGTGCCAGGCATCAGGCATAATACAGCCAGTGGGAACACCACGCTGTAAATTCAATGTCACCAATGGTATAGCACCTACAATGACAAAAAAGAATGACAAAAATCATTAGAAATTGGAAAAATACCACTACCTTGGACCATGGACATAATCATAACATTTTTAAAACCTTCATGTATAGAAAATTTAACATACAAAAACCTTTGTCAAATTAAGTTCAAGGTTTGTTTTAAAGAAAACCTTTGCAAGAAAAGAGAATATTTTCTGTGATAAAGATAAACTGCTTAGTCATAACCAGGTCATATCTTTTACTACTTTATATGATTCTTCATCGGAATCTTGCCTCGCCCAAAGGGATTAGGTCCAGTTTTACTATAGGGTCCCAGGCCTATAAATCAATATATGGGAAGAAGTAAATGACATAGTGTCTTTGTGGGATTAGTTTTCTTAGACCAAAGGTTTTAACTTGTCTCCAAATTTGGTCTCAGTGGAATGTATTGCTCCGACTGTCAACTGTTTTTGCATTTATAATGATGAGGTCATGATGAGTGACACTATCTATCATCATCATCGTTACATCAATCCATTACATCCTATCATAGGTCAAACTATCTGGTATAATTGATCATATTTTATAATGAAGAATCATTGTACTTATAATCTTTCATTTGTAAAAAAAAACACATATAGAATGCCACTGAATAAACAAGATAATTTCATAGAATTTTCACATGAATTATTCTGCTATGATTGAAGAGTTATGTGAATAGACAAGTTTATACAAGTGATGTAAATGAAGACTATATAAAGATAGATGTAATTTAATGGAATCGTTTTTGAAGTACAATCTCTTTTTCCAGCATAATTTGATTTGAAACAGGAACAATACAAAAAACAAAAAAGCTATTTTTATTGTGCCGAAAATCAAATATAAGGCATGTTACAACTAGATAATGTAACTTGAAAATCATGAACAAAAATGAGACCTGAAAAGTCTAAACATGTTATTTTGTATTGCACTCTTTCCCTTTAGTGATAAGTGTGATTTGAATGAGTGGGGTTGACCTCAAGATGACAAACTGTCATATTTTCTCCACTTAAGTGACAAAATGGGTGAAGAACATGATAAAGTAGTCAGTCAATTTCCAGCCATTTCCACCATCCAACTAATGGACAAGACTTATGCCCACCATTCCACATCAATTTCCTTTCCTGCCACAGTATGTTACAACAATGAGTTATGAAGAATAGTCTCATTAATAGACTGTGTAAATCACCCACAGGTTTGATTAAAGAATAAAAAATGGCATACCAAAGCACTTTATATCACCATTGCCAATATCAACTAACCATTCACTTAAGCTGTGGAACAGTTTTGCCTTTCCTTCCTCTTATCATCAAAATTTCCCTTCATTCAAAGAACAAAATCTTTGCCAAGGACTCATTAACACTGACGTATTGCTTTTAAAAGATAACACTTGTCATCTTTTGAAACAAGTAGCTGCATTAGCAGCAGTAACGGTCAGCCATCTCAAAAAGAGGACCACATTGGAAATAAATCACTGACTTTTATGACGTGCTATCCTCTGTGAATACAATTCACAAAAGAAAATTAAAATCAAATCAAATCAAATCAAAGATAAGTTTCTACTTAATCCTTATTTGTGCCATGATTATATTCTCAAGACAGACATTTACAGCCATCCATAATATTGGTACAAAACACTATATTAGGGCCTTACTGTCTGATTAAACTTCTAAAAGTTGAACAATCCTTGGTTCAAAGGCCTGGTTCTAAATTAGCATTTTAGAAAGATTTGATGGGTTTGTCCTTTGGTAGACCTGCATACATGTTTTGAAGAAGGGTTTTATATCAGAAAAACACGGATCAAACACTGGCTTAAGGGGCTATTCTGGGGACTGGCAAGACTTCAATAAAGACAACAGCTTTTCATCCATTCCAAACCTCTTGCACATCCATCATGCCTACGAGTTCTTGTCCTGTCTTGGATTTGTCCAAGTCAAACAATTACATTGTGATACACTACACCAAAAAGGCGTGGACCTTGGCAAATTGGCCTATTTATCATTTTATATTTAGTAATTGTCCACCTTTTGACTAGATGAGTCACAGAACTATCAATCACGTAAAATTCTAAAATTAAGAAACAGTTTCAGATCGGAAAGTGTCATGGAGTCAACTGATGACACCAAGGTTACATCTTTTCTAATTAATCTTTAATTATAATAACATCATCTCCTATTTGATCCAAAACTGAAAAATCCATTGCCAATTGATCATTTATAAAAATATAGTAAAATATTTGTAGTAAAATAACTGATTATATTAGTGTCATGATTTTTGGAGTTATTGTTTTACTATATTTTTAAAACTGAAAATGTTAAATGGAAATTTGCCTCAGACAAAAAAACAACCAAGTAAATTCACCACACATCCGATTGAAGGACAATGCTATACCCAAGACCTGACTTAACAGCAGTAGAGACAGTTCAACTTGGAAGAGAAACCTAGATAAATTGACCCCTAGGTACACAAAGACTTTCTTGTTTAATCACATGACACATTTTTATCAATCACAAAGCCATTAGGATGTACTGTAAGATTACTCCTGAATCATTGACATTCCTTGTATGTCCTTAATTCTGCTTTTCTTTGTAAGTTTTCATACATTTCCTTGGCATTCAATTTCCAGACCAGTGGCAATTCAATCTTAATGTTTTTGATGCCACGGAGTCAACTCTTTATAAGATTTTCCATTTCCAATTCAATATCTACCACTTTCTACTAGCCAACTGTTGGCTGACCTGTAGTGACTTTGCTGGAATGAAAATGTTACAACTAATAGAGAAGCCAATAACTCACAGCCTTTCTTCCATCAATCAAAACTATTGACAGATCTTCCATAAGCGCCCTTGTCCAACCGGCCAATTTTCACACATCCATCTTATTGCAACCATTACTTTTTGCTCCAGTCTAAATTTGGGGCTTTTTGGGACACTGCAGCACATGATAATGATACTACTGGTTATCTCAAAAAGAATCGCACGGTAATACAACATGTCTATAGTCAAAACTTGACTTACAGAAAAATTACCAAAAATCATTAGCAACTTAGCTAAATATCAAAAAGGCATACATTATAAACTAATGTACTGTACTTTGCAAATAAATTCCAAAATGAACTTATTCGGAGTGGCTTTCTTACTTCTTATATACTAAGATAATTGTTTTTCTTTGAATTAAGTTATTCTGTCAATCAGTTCTGTAAACCAAACTTGTAAAGAACAAAAGCTAGCATTTACAAGAAATCATTAGAGAGACATGGTTGATTACCAGAGACATGCTCATTCACACAGAAAATTGAGGGGGGAATTGTCAAGACGTTTTGTTCTCTCAAGAAACAAACTTGATGAACTTTTTGTCAATATGTATCAAGAAACATTCCTTGTGTGTTCTATCCAACCTGTCCTCTGTATAACTCATCAGGTATCTTCAGTACAAAGCAGTCCTGAAACCATGAAAACAATAATGGCAACAAGGATTTACTACATAGAACCCCTTGAAAAGAAAAGAAAAAAGGATTAGACTTCTATGAGAAATGTACTGAAAGCTAGTCCGTCTACTACCCAAATCAATGCAGCACTGCTTTGAAACAACAGGAAGTAATATGGTAATCTTTGGAGAAATATAGACTCCAGACTTGATTTTTTTTTCTTAGAGTGTCTTTGCCTTCAACAAGAAGATTTCTGTGTCTATCAATGGGAGTACCCTTAAGATTTTTGAACTAAAGAAATGTTCACAGCAGAGATAATGGGTAAATTATTTCTCTTCCATTGATTTTAGGGCTTAGAATAGCTTTGATGCTTAAGTAAATAGGGCCTCTGGAAGCCTCCCCTCAGGTCCTTTTATCTTGGCAGTGGCTATGCTACAGCTGTCTCTAACTCTCCTTGGCACCGAAACACAATGTCAATAGTGTAGCTGTTGTTCTAACTTGACAACAAAGAAAGTAAAAGAACAGTTTTGTCCCATTTTAACTTTTTCAAAACCTTCTTACATTACAAAAGAAGTTATTTACATGTCCTCCTGATGAATCTTTTAAAAATTGTTGAATGGCACAAGCATGGTAATTTCGTTTATGAATAAACTCAAAAGTGTTCAGCCACAAACGTAAAAAAAATTGAGAGACCATTTTTACTGCAGATGAAATGGAATAAAGTTATAATGATATCCGGCATGATAATAAGGTCTCTAAATAGGAATAAAAGAATAAAAGCAAGATATATTTGTAATTCAGTCATGTTAGACCACTATTCCACAATTTGATCCTACAGTAAACGACCTTGACAAGTGTAAGGACAGAATGACTAGACAAACATTCTCTATTGGCTTTCTAAGAATTAAGGGGTGAATTTATGAGACTCTCAAATCCAATAGCATAAAGAATGGATTGGCTTCATAGAAAAGAATGCTATGTAGCAATTGCCTTCCCCTTCCCACCTTCTGTCAGTGTACACAATGGCTCTTTATTCATCCACACAATGGGGGTAGTGTAAAAGGCATTTTTCAACTGGATCCAATGGGATTGGATGTGTGACCTAATCAGTGGAGTCATACCACACACATACAAATCAAAACTAGCCACAATGACCCAGGGAGAGTCTGTCTGTGAGGGACAGTGGTACCAATCCTTTGTACACAAGAGAAGAGTCCTAAAAGCCTTAAACCAATTTCCAAAACAAGCGACCAGGACTTAAAATTGGAATTTGTTTGCAATGAGGTATGATTATTGGTGATCAACCACTCGATTTGATCAAAAAATTATCTTGTTCTACATTGTTAATAGATCACTATAAAGTTCAAAAAGGTCATTTTAAAGTCATTTTGAGTTTGCAAAACCCAGCAAATCCCCCATTCAGATTTAGACACAGTTCTTGTATATGCACAGTGCTTCCCTTTCAATAAAAGAAAGCTTGATCCGAATAACCTACAGTTCATTTTTTTTTAGAAATGATAGATTTAATCTGTACCTTTTGTTCCTTAGATTTATACATGACAAATGCACCGTTTTTTATGTACAATATGGACAAAAACTCCATACAGTCTATCAAAACCCTAACGATTCTCTTCTCTCATAATTTTATGATTGTATGTTTTCGTTATGTTGATATCAACAAAGCCCCATACATTTGCCAGCCGACTAAAACTGAACACCAGGGGCATTAGTCTGTGAAAAGGGGAGAGAAAATTGAAAGAAAAATCCTATAATGACTAACCATAAAAGTACTACTAAATAGACAATGAACACAATCAATGACACTATGTTTATCAAACAGACTTTTCTAAGACTGTTAACAAAATGAAAATAGGATTTCCCAATACACTGGTATACTCCATTGAGGCTTGCTTATCTTAATTCTCCATAACTTTCTAAATTGTCTATGTAGGCCAACTTGTCCATAGTTTAAAATTCTTAAGCTGCAAATCATAAATTGTCTTACTTCCATAACTTAATCTTTAAAAGGGGGGCAAAAATGCATTTTTGTCGACAAGGTTACAAATGAAGATTTTCCTCTCATCTGGTATAACATTCTTTTTTTTAAACACATTGTTCACTTTTACCCAGTCTTTGCACAAAATAAAATCAACACTACAAAAATGAACCATCCATCTCCTCAGCTATCAGTGTGATGCAATATCTTAATCATCGATTATTACAAAATGCCCCTCTAATCATCATAGGTGTAATATATAAGTAGAATGCAGCGTTTCTAAAATACTTTATAATCATGAAAACCCTTATCTTGCAGCCTCTAAATAAGACAAAAATTAATACCTATCCATACCTCATCAGCTTCTAATTTTCTAGTTCTGTGGACTTTTAGGTTGGAGAGAGATCATGTTGAGCTCATCAGGGGTAAGACTAAGATGTAGGAGACCATTCATTACGTATTGACAGCCATGTATTGTCTGCCTATCAGCACTTCTCAAGTCACTTCCTAATTTTCAGATCTTAGCATATCATACACAATGCATTTGCTTTACAAGAAAAAGGACTATTTCTTTAATTAAGGTTTGAAGACGTTATCATGCAGCGTCAATTCTTTCCGTTTCGATGCTGAAGGCTGTGTGTTGTCTAATTTACATTGAGATGATTTTTGATTTTTTTTAAAAACTGCTGGTCAGGCCAATATTTATGCCAAAAAAATCCGTGGACCAACTAATACAAAATACAATTTTTAAAATTACCTAATTTCTTGGTACAAAATTGCCAAGCAATTATCATTTTGTCATCAGTCAAATGGCATTGAAGTTTTTAAATGTCTGTTTTTTTAGACAGTCTAAACTTTGATTCATTTTCTAAAGCTTCTTACAACGATAAAACACATAAAAAGCTTTTTCTTCATGGATAATAAGAGTCCATTTTTGTAATATTCATGACTACACATCTTTTGTTTACTCTTCCACTCTATATTCTATATACACGCCTAGCCAAGCTAAGCATTCAAATTGCTTGTAGTTTTTATCAAAATAGACATTTAGTAATGTATTTCCATTTGTAGTAGACAATAGTGACTCTCAGACTTGACATAAGTTTTGCATGCCTCATTGATGAAATAGTGGAAATTTGACATGCCAAATGAGATAATGATTTCTAAAGATTTTGGAATCATGTTTCCTAGAGAAAAAATCACACACCATTATAAACAAAAAAGTTGAGAGTCATACTAACAATCCATTTGGTTAGTTTGTGTAGGTGGTTTGGGGACTTTCTCTTCATAATGTAAGCTTATGTATAACATATCAAAAACATGGAATCAATAACAAAAGTCATGCCAAGCTTCTATTCCAATTCATAACATTCAGGGAACTCAAACAAATTCAAAAGCTAATCCTGATGTACATTAATATCAAACTACCCATTTCTATACAATAATTATCATCTCTTAAGTCGATCAATGCTGCAAATGTTTAGTTTTTATTATAGCCTTTTTATTTAAGAAAAGAGATATATAAAGAGACATTTAGTAGCAACACAACATAACTTCTCTGTTTTGTCAATACACTTTTTTTTCTTATGTCTAAAAGATCTAGAGTAGGTCAAGACTGACTTCTATCTCTGATTTTTGTTAGAATTCACCTTGACCAACAGCCTTGTGGGCCTGGATTAATCCGATCAAGCCTAAATGTGCTTAGAATACATTGGACTTACAGAGCAATCTGGCATTTGTTCCCATGTAAAACTACAAATTTGAATTTACATAATTCTACAAATTTGATGTTTACTCTTTATCTTTAGCTTTGCTAGACCAAATGTTTTTCCTCAATATGTGTAGCCCATTATTATTCCAAACTAAAATTGTAAAAAAAATTGCTTTTTTTTACAAACAAGATTAAATAGAAACTTGAAATCAGGTTATGGTTGTTTGACACAGTCCAGGATTGTCACAGAGGAGGCATAAAAATGATTAGCTTCTACAACATTATGACAACAAATTAAAACTTCTGAATTGTAGCCTCCAAGGAAAAGTTTGGTTGTGAAGGTTGATATTTTCTTTGCTACACTGGGAGACACACTAGCAGGAAGTCTTTCAAGTTGTTTCCTAGGCTGATTGCCATGCATCAGTGTCTTCTCACTCAGAGAATGGCCAGTCATTTCTTGTAATCAATGCTACAATGACTGATAGAAAGCCAGCATGACAAGCCTATAAAACTATAAGCCTCTCCTTGGAAACAACAGGCTTTCAGGCAAGCAGGACGTTGGGTTGTAAAAAACTTGAAAATCCTCCCAAAATAAAGGGCTGATAATCAGGATTGGAGACAATTTAAGGTAAGGTAATAATTGCAAGTATACTTTATACATACAGACCATATTCTTCAGGTATTGCTCTCATTCAATTAAAATCTTGTCTAGTTCAACAATAAAATATAGAAGTTCATTAATATATTTCATTTAATTGTGTATGAATTTCACAGGTGTTAAAAATTGACTTGAAAAATATTGAAATCTTTGAATGGTCGGTTATTGTTCTAGGCCTGAGGGTTATCTGGTATCCATGTCTTTGACAAATGACAACATTGTGATTGATGTAGTTTTATATCCTACACGAACTACTAAATGATTCTTTCCATGATGTAGTTTTATATCCTACGCGAACTACTAAATGATTCTTTCCATGCTTACATTCACCATCTTTCTTCTCATTAAAAAAATAATGTTTTTTCTTGCATCAGCTTACAGCTAGCTACCTGTGGTAGTACACATCTCTTTATCTCTTTCATTTGAAATATTAGACTACAGCTTCAAGCAATTATGTTTCTTTGATAAGTTAAGGGTAAATATCATAATCTCCTTATTAACTTCATTACAATACTTGGCTAGTTTGAAGACATAATGTGTGGTACATGTGTATGCTAAGTATAGGCAGAAACAGCATTATAATAGTTACAATTTTCTGGAAAGATGATTTATAATAGCCTTGTTGTGACCTGGAAGTATTTCAAATGATATCTTAATTGGACATAAGCATCCAAATTGATTCCTGTGAGGATGTATAATAATATCAACTAACAATTAATTGCTACTGAGATTAAGAATACAAGACAACACGCTGAATCAATGGGTATGCATCGCTCCACCTCTTTTCCCAAATATGGCAAACGCCGTCCCTAAATACGGTCATGACCCTTGAAATAGGTGTCTATCACGGTCACGACCCTTTAAATAGGTGCCTATTACTGTCATGTCAAATAAAATTGGACTATTTGCAGGCACGTGGTGCGCGCCCTATCTCTGTTTCCAAACAAATGCATTGCCAAAATGAAACGTATTTTTGTGGCCAGCCTATGACCTTCA
>JAVSBT010295522.1:0-12004 GCA_033118115.1 Pharyngocirrus eroticus | reverse complement strand
TTAATTTTTTTGTGAACGGTCCAGTAGCATATTGGACGGTCCAGTAGAGATTTTGACCTACTGGTCCGTCTGTCCAGCGACAAAAAAAAAGTAATTCGCACCCTGATGTGTATTTAACATTACTTTAAATGAAAGCATTACTACTAACAAACCCTGTAGATGAAACATAAAAGATGATACATTTCATATATGAAAGTAGCTTTGTGCAAATTTCTGTTGCCGCGTTACACTTAGGCAAAGAAAAGAGCTTTCATGAGACAAAAGACAGAAAGACCTACCCCTTCAAGACTGAAATACTTTGTGTAGCTATGCTGCCGCCCAATTTTAATCTTTGCTTGCATTGTGCGCAATAAATATCTGTATGCCGTAAGTGCCAAGAATGGCTGAAGTTGCTAATCTGATAATCCTGACTAATCCATGATTCTTGAATCCAGTGTCTGTATACCCATACACTGGTAGAGTCTTGCAAACCAAGTTCAATTTTAGAGTGTATATACATGTATATGTTTATATATACACAAACATATATAACACAACGACTAACGAAAATGCTGTCAGGGCTAGAGGGAACACAACCTCAAATTGAGTCTTTTAATACCTGTTTTTTGTGATAAGGTTTTCTGATTTTTGTTTCATCGTCTTGGTAAGTTTCTATATCCAACCAATATGTTATTCCTATAGGAAAGCAGATAGACTTGATAGGTCATTTAAATTTGATGCAGATTGAATGCCAAGAAAAACAAATTGCTCCTGTAAAAATAATTATATGAAATAATGAAATGCCTTACCAATCTTTCTGATCATAAGATTTGGCAGCTGAAATGGCAAAAAACTTTTTTCTATATACTGAACTCTTTCTTACCAAAACCTCCACATTTCCTATAGGTTACTATAGGTTATAAGCTGTTAATCAGTGAAATATAGGATTAAATTGATGGTCATGAGCTGCAACAGTTCTGAGTCAGTCTATTCTAACCCTCACCTCCTCACATACAGAGATAGATGTATTTTTAGTGGCCTACTGTCAGTAAAAGTGAACAGGTACGCTGCTAAGTTTAAAGGATTCAATTCTTACCTACATTTTTCGTAGTTTATATTCATACTTCTCTCTCTAGGGCAGAGGCCACAACATTGGAGTTTGTAGAAACTATTAATTTACTCTTCAAGACTTTACATTATCGCTTCATCAATTTGACTGTCAATCATCAGGTTCAATCAATTAGCATTGGATAACTTTTCAACACCAAAACATGGATTATTTTCAATAGCAATTAATGCCATACATCAAATTACTTTTAGAACAGACCTTATTGTTGAGAAGGATGAAAATGGTAATTTGACAAAGCAAAAGTTCGTAAAAACTGTCTTCTAAATTTTTATTAAACATATTTTGGTTCAATATATGAAACAAAAATAAAAACTTGGCATTCAGTGACTCCAAATATTTAAAAAAAAATGTACAAAGCTATAAGCTATCTTTCAATACCCTACAAAATAGATTCTCTACACAGCTTAGCATACAAAAATTGTACAATATCACCAAATTTGCTTCAATGGCCAACACGATATTGTTTGGATAGTTCCAGATTGGCCATTTTGGATCCAAAAATGTTGAAATTGAATTCTTGGATGTCCTTCTATACAATCAATCAAAACAAGAGAATTGGTTCATTTTTTTGTGTGAAAAAAAGAAAAATCTACAAAATATAAATTTAAAATGGCACCAATGAATTTTATGTTCTTCTACTCTAAGAGTATTCATTATCAAAAAACAGTCAGCTATATTTTCTAATATTTCCTATTCATCCCAATTCACACTTGATTTTCAGGCCGATCTCTTCAGATTTATCTGCATCAACCGCTTCAAAAGCAGATTGAAATAAGGCTGGTCTAAGCTAGACTGATGTCAGTGAGACTGATATTTTTACAAGTATGATCAGAAAAGTGGGATGTGACCATTTAATGTGGTTTCTATATATAAGTGCTCAGTATATATTTATCAGCCATTTGGTGGCATATAATGTCACTCCAAACAGCGTAGTAAACAATAGCTTACCTAATTATCAAAGAGACCTAACAACGCCTTTTTTGCAACGGCCTCTTTAGGAACTGTCAATTTCTGAACACATATAGACTGTTCTTGGATCAATCTGGGAACAATCTTGGTAGAGAATTATCCCAGATCTGACTGAGTATGAACCATAGATAGCCAGTATTCTAATATATACCTGTACATGTAAATGTTTGCAAGCTCTATAAACGTTAATCATGGTAATGAGAAAATACAACTACAGTCATACCGACAGAATTTAGAACATTTTAATATTTAATGACAACAGGTATAGTGAGTGTATTTCTATATTATGTAACTGGAGAATTTGTCCATGTTTATGGTAGAAAACCCTTCACCAAATGACTTTCTATAAGATATCCAAGTGGCATAGTATAGCTTAAAGTATGTGCACCAAGGGGAAGGAGATGGTCTACTGTTACCCTATACTTTATACCAGGGGTCAGTTTTAATTACGAACTTAAGTCTGAGCAAATATCTCAAGCTTAATTTAACTCCTTTACTGGTGATTTTTTAAAGACATTTCAAATTTGTCAATAAAGGGTACATACATATGTACACAAATAGTACCTTATTTTCTGAAAAAAATCACCAGAAAAGGTGTTAAAGTTAGCAAGAAATATTTGCTTAAGCTTGAGCACGTAATTAAAACTGACCCCAGAACTCTAAAAGCAAAATGGTCTAAAAGGTGCAGGCACTTTAAGGGGACACTGTCTTTGCATTTTTGATTTGGTTGTTGGTAGCATACAGTAGACTTTGAGAAACTGTATGATATTGGAGGTATGGATAAAGGTGTATGTGTCTAGTGTATGCTACTTCCAAAAATCAAAAATGCAACGACAACGACCCCTTCAGCCATAGCACATTACTTTTAACAATATAATGGGTTTAAACTATTTTAGGCAATATTTCTATAATATTCTAACATGCCCAATTACTGAGGAAAGTTGCTAGGCTAATGAATAGTTCGAATCCTTTACTGAAATAATTTCACCTTAAATGCAAGATAAATTTGACGATTAAAGCCTATATAGGCTATATAGTGTATTGAGAGGCAAATATTAAAACACTGATGACTTCATGAAAGGTATATCTCCTGTCAAATTCTATCAACTCTGTCAGTCATATTAACATTTTAAAAGAAACATACTTCATTGACATTTTTCAAACCACATTTTATATTAAGGAACTGATTAGAACAATTTTAAAAATAGATTTTTAATTTTTTACATGTGTTAGTATGCGAGTATTCTATCTCCATTTTCATATACATCTGCTACATGCAGACTTGTTTTAGTTAAGACTGGTTCAATGCTTTTTTTTAATTGCTGTGCACCATAAGACCACTGAGAACAGCTGTTCCAATACAAGCTGGAGGGATATTTTCATGAACATAACTAACTGATCATGTGTGCCCTTTTTGCTTCTTAATAAGTTTAGGTTTTTACAGTAAATTCCTTCTACAGGAGTCATCATGGTCAGGACCAAATGGATCCCACCTCTACTACTGATTTAACTATTGTTTTAAGAGTCAGTCATTACTTTGGTATGAAACGAATGTCCTCCTTGAACAATCATTTCAGCTTTCTATGGCTTTCGACTCAAATGACTTAAGTTAAAGCAAAGACTGTGGGTGCTATTGCTAGTATAGTCTATGAGAAATGACACGCTAAATGAACTAGCATTATAGTAAGGACAGTCATACTGCTTAAAATTGCCTGGATTTGAACCAGAGACCTTCGACGTAGAATGTCAGTATGGCCATTCAAGATGCCGACACTTGAAGGGGTAAGGAGGGAGCACCCTAAAATAATCCTACTAACAGGGCCCCTTCTGGAAAAGGCCCTTTGCATTGACTACTGGAATGGTCCATTTTGTAAAATACTGGGGTGTCACATTTTGATAGAACAACATAGGTTAACTGAACAAAATTTGCCAATTATTTCTTGCTTCACTAATGAATCATTTCATTAATTTTACACAAACTTGCTATTCTAGTTGAATCTACTCCATTTCGTGAGATATTGCATAACCCTTCTGAAGGCATCATATAGCAACTGTAAAATGTGGCTGCTAGGAACTGAACATTTTATTTTGATTATCTCTTCAATAAACAAGCAAATGAATCTCTATGATGGCCTGGGCTTGCTGCCTTTGGCCCCAAACTCTGGGAGCAATAATCAAACACCACTGTGCAGATTATCTTACAGCCACAAAGAAAAACAAACCTGCTATGTTAGCAGTTTTAACAATTTCTAGGAAATTCTGGAAATCTCAATGTATGTCTTCTATATTTAGCATCTTCGTAATGAAACCAACAACACTTTGTGCAGTTTTTGATCACAAAATGCCTTTACTTTCCTGCTACTGTGCTAGTCAAGGAGCAAAGATGAAACTGGACAATGGATTCTTGTTTATAATAATAGGTGTAATACTATAATGCCTTTGTATCATTATGTGTACCAATTCCATTCTTTTAACATACATGTATTTTATCTTGAAATTAGTTTATGTGTATATAATGTCTATAGACGTGTCCAAATTGATTACGATAGTAGGTGACAGACTAAATATTCGTTGAAAATTAATGAAACAAAAAATATATAAGATTTGTAAAAGTCTCCACATATGATGGAAGTGACATTTATCAACTATCAAAGAATTCAATTGGTGAATAAATATTGTATTGTACAACAAAGTTATCAGGCATATATATGTACTAACAAAAGAATGAAAGGATTGAATTATGAATAATCATTGAATGAAGCATTTAAAGGAAAAATATGAGAGTGTACTATTAAAAAAAACATTACTTGAAGATGCAAATGTTTATTTACTTAATTGACAATAAAATGTTCATCTTTCATACCCCCCCCAAAAAAAACAAAAAAAAACAAAACCCACAAACCACCCAGTTTGATTGAGTTACCCATTGCTAGGTTCTCCAATTGTTGTTGTGTCAAGTAATATGTGTGTGTTGGTTGGTTGGTTGGTTGGTTGGTTGGTTGGTTGGTTGGTTGGTTGGTTGGTTGATTTATAGACTGATCTAATAGATAGATTGATTGATGTATGGGTGGATTGGTTGGGAAGATGGATATACCAGTTGACGGATGGATATGGATGGGTGGGTGGATCAGTGAATGGATGAATTAATGAATTAATTGATGAAAGAATAAATGAATGTGTAGATGGACAGTCAAATAAATAATCAGAGAAATGGAAAGGCTTGAGTGAAAAATATAAAATGACAATCTAATGAAAATTATAACTGTTGAAGTTATAAACATTATCATCATAGTTGAATCTCTAGAGAGATTTGTTGACATCTTTATCTGTTTGTTAAATTTTAAGAACAGAAATGAAAGCAATGATATGAGTGGAATATAAAAAAGTTCACAAAAATCTGTATGCCTATAAATGTGAAAGAAAGTAAATTTGTTTTTAACTGCTTAGCACCAAAGAATTAGAAATGAATCATTCACAAGGATGCAACCATAACATGTCTCAAGACCTTACATGCATAAATCACAGGAAACACATACTTAGTTTTCATGTTTGTATAACCAATTATCTTTCAATATGTTCTCAAGAGAAACATCATTGGTTATCAATTTGAAATAATGACTCGTATTTCAACAAAAGCTTTAAAATTCTTAATATTACTCCTGAAGTTATACTTGTTATGAATTATTGGGTGGTGTAGGAGTATTGCTTGGAACAGCCTCATAGTTATGCCGCCATTTTGATTTTCCACTCAGCCTGATAGCACAGAATCAAAACAAATGTAATTACCTGTCGTATAAAGCTATTTGAGCTGTCGGAAAAACTTCCATCTGAACGTTTGAATCTCCCCTTTCTTTTAGCCCCTGTACCATGCTGAAAAAATGATATTTAAACAACCGTAATTTTATAAAAGAGTGTTTTAAATGACTTTTTTTTAATAATATTATGTTGTATATGTTCACAGGCATTTCTCATAATTATTCATCTGTCTAATCTATACAGCTTCTTCAAAATATCAATCCTCATTTTATAGCTCGGTATTCATGTACTTAATTTCATTATGTAGTAGAATAAGACTTTGAAAAAATGATATTGATATACTATTCTAGACCTCATCATCCATGTGGTTTTCATTCATAAATTTTATGCTGCAACCAAATTCTTGTGAAACCTCATTAAAAAACATCAATAAGTAACTGTACTTTTGTAATAGATTTATCAAACAGATATGGATTCACTGGTCTAATCTTATAATAGGCGATTTTGAATTTCGAATAAAGCTTTGACTATCCATGAAATTTTCTAGGAATGAGAATGTTTGACAGCTGGGAACTAGGTCACAAGCAATTGCTTAATGCATATTGTCTTATCTTATGCCTTCTATAACCATCAAAGACAATCATAGTTGATAATATCAATTCGATATTGAATTCATCCCTATTTTCTTGCTCTAAAATATCTCAACTACGTTTTCCTATACCGGCAAGATATTTCCTAGAAATATTAGAATACACGATTGACTCGATGACAGTCAGTTCCTTTATCATTTTAAATGAAAAACTCTTTTCATGAAAACTCGTCTTCATTGTAAAATCATTAGCTACTTCAATCACTACTTTTATAATCGACTAATCGACTAAATAAATATGTGAGGGTAGGCATTGTTAAATAAATACCTGGTGCGGGTTTGGTACTGGGGGCATATCAGCCTCAAATTGAGGTATAGAGGCGGGGGGCCGCGACATATTCCCTCCGCTATGTCAGACATCCCATGTTATATCCTAAATGTCATCCACACCAAGATCGTATATATATCCAAAAAGCCAGTTTGAACTTTTTATGAAACTGCAAATGTAGTAAATGAAAAACATCCACTGTCAAATACTCCGGATTTCTCTGCCATACACTATTAGATTAGTCGCAGGTTAAAGTTACATCTCCGAAAACCGTATGGTTGAGCACTTGCTGAGGATAAATCATCAGTTCTCACATATTTCTCCCATCAGTGTCTCCTGAAACACTTCAGCGTTTCTCTTTTATGAATTATATTCCTAACAGTAAGATATAAATTTTGTAACGCCTCTCCAACGATACAAAAAAATATTTCTAGGAATGTGATTTTCAATCTACCTTACGGATATCAAGTATGTCTTCCTGGATGACGAGGATGGGTGAGTAAATGTTACATTTATGTTGATTGGTCAGATTAAATGTCGACGATATCCGAAGGTCAATCATACAGCCCGGAATTGTTCGGGTGATCAATAGTTCTAGGATGCCCTTAGGACAAGCTAAACTTCAAAGCCGGTTTTGGCTCAATTCAATGGGTGCTTAGTTTTGTAAAAGAATGTTAGCCAATATAAGTAGCGATTGATCAACTACAAACTATTTTCGTATGTCTTCTTTGACAATCTTCTAGCACCAAAGACATTATATGTTTGAAGAAAGTACCACATACGATTTTCAAATGAATAAATGCAGTGTGTTACTGTTATTTGTATTAATACTGTGTTGCATACTTTTTAATATCACTGTTTTATCTTTCACATTGGACCGTTTACAATAAAATGAAAAATATTTGTTTTCTTTTTCATTATCTCATGGACTAATCCATCCATTCCTTCACCCTTTCATATTTGTTAATTCGTTTGTGGGAATATAAGGGTAGAGATACAAAAAAAATAAGGAGCTTCAACATCTCGTGATTGGTGAGAAGTATGAGAACTAAACAATAATGTACCTTTTTCCTCTGTCTGGTTTAATCCAGTTTTCTTACATTTTCTAAAATGATTGTTATTATGTTCTTATATCATACTTTCACTGTTTAATTATTTTGTACTCACTATGACTATATTTTCCCTTAAGAGGCAATACATTTTTAAATCCTTCATAATATTATTTAAAATTTAAACCTAAAAAACATTTATATCATATAGCAGTCATTTCAAAGGTTAAGTTTGAGTTATATCAAACTGTAGTTAAGGATTCGCTTTAACAAAAAAATTATGCTTTTGCATTAGTTTTGTTCTGGGGAAAAAAAGCAAGCTCCAAGACCACAAGTAGCATACAGTGTATGCTCATGGGTCCGCAAACTAGTGTAGGAACTTTTGACAGTCAAAATATTTTGAACATGGCGGACGATGTTGTTGTTTTCCACATGAAGGAGCTGCCAATGCAGGCATTCCCTTTGATGGAAGAGATACGACGAAAAGGAAAATTATGTGACGTTTCCCTTAAGGTACTTGCAAAATATGAGCGCGTTCTTTTGACTTTGTCGCAGAAATTTGGTTTATTGTGTACATTTTCTTCCTACTCATACTAGGCTACCGTAATATTTTTTGTGCTGAGCCTGAACTGAAGGCTGATACTTGAATCAAGTTGAATGGGTTGTCGATACATATCGACTATTGCAATATTTGTAGTTGGTATACATGTACACTGAACTCTATATTCAACATTTCAAGCATACAAAGTGTATGCAATTGGCGATGAAGTGTATGGACTATGGTATAATTCTTATCAACTATCAAGAATACAGAAACATAAAACTTACAATTACTACTACTAGTAAATTAAATTCATGGATACTTCTATAAACCCTGAATAATGGGAAACCAGTAAAATGAGTGGCGCCTCTGCTGTTTGTTCACCGATCACGTCATTCATGGGCACACAAGATCGCCTCAGACTATGAAAAGACTTTATTTCCGAAGTAAAGGATCACACAGGTGTTCCATTCACATGCCTAACTGTTTCAGTCTCATTGCATTATACATGGCATTGGACATATATAGCGATGAATCAGAAAAAAGTTAAGTGTGTGAATATAACAAGCGCATACTCTTGTACTTCAGTAAAAAAGCCTATTCATAGTCTCAATTGCGCACAACCAGTGACACCATCTTGTTGTCCCAGTATCCCATTATTATATAGTCAAGCCCCCTAAAATCTATAACTTGTAAGGCCTCTAAATTCGTACCAACTAGTTCCATGCATGATCCAGGTTCATAGAATTAACTACAGACCTCAAATAAGGGTAAGAGACACTGGGTAATATTTCTTATTCAAAGTATATGAAAAAATAGATTTATCCGAATGTTATCATGTTTTGCATTTGTTGGTCTTTGTCAGACTAAGAATTATAAATACATTTTGCAAGTTTACAAAGTTTATAAAAATGTAACTTTCAAAAACACTCAGGGACATGTATTAATAGTCAAAACAATATATTTGAAATTATTCATTGATGAGAACAAAATTAAAAGTGTAGATATCACTCAGACAACATTATGGATTGAGGGTTATAATATAATACCGATCTGATAGTCGAGGCCAGGTATCAGGTTTCATCAAAAAGAGGATTTGTTGTTTTGTTTATTGTTGCTCCGTCTGGCAACTACCAGATTTATAAAGTTTTCAGTACCAGAGATAAGTGAGCCAGTGAGGATCAAAAGTTTTGGAATACACTACATTGTCAATAGCATGCAATAAGCTGGTATTCACTAAAACATAGTTTAGGCAATAGGCAATTCCAGAAGCTTTGGTCAAAAAGCCAAACTATAATTGCAATAAAAAAAGTCTATTGAGCTAGACTAGGTTCACATGGAAAAAATATGGCATTTTTTGGGGTGTGAGTGGAACAGACAATTTAGAACTTCAGCAAAATGAATGTCAGGCACAGCTGTCATTTTTCAACACTTGGATACATTGGAAGAAAAAAAACCAATAACATTTTACTGTGGAAAAGCTTGCACCATCTTGTTGAAGCTGACAAAATGTATGCAATGAATATTCATATCATGATATAAGAAATAATATAAGTCTTGTAGACTGATTGAATTCAAATAAAATTTCAAGTGGTACAATAAAAAAATGATCATATATAAGTCTATGAAATACAAATTGAATGTTAATACGTGTTCTATTAATTGGATTTGTTAATAAAGTTTTAACTTAAAAGCTTTACTACATTTCTTAAAAGCAAAAGTCCTCAAAAAATGTATACAATGCTTCCCTGAAAATAAAATTGTTAATTGATTTATGTATATTGTAGTGTATAGATAAACAAATATTATTTTATCCCTAAATACTCTAATGTATACAATCTTATCACATATTGCATATAGTTTTGATCGTAATCAATGTTCATAGATACATGTTTTTGGCCTTCCAAGTTATCCATGCACCATAGTTCTCTGTTTGTTGAGACACAAATTTCAAATTTCCAAATAAGGCCATATATATTTCACAAGCAGTCAAAGCAACCCTCATCATATAGATGAAGCTGCTTTTACCACTGAAATATCAATATCTGCCATTATTTGTTTTTTATCACTAGCAGCAGTTCATCATATAGATGAAACTGCTTCTACCACTGAAATATTAATATCTGCCATCATTTGTTTTTTATCACTGGTGACATTTCTGAGTCTTTCAAGGTCTTTTTCACAAGAAAGTTTCTAGTTTGACACTTTGGCTTCTTTCTGCCCTGCAAACATGGCTGTGGATTTCTATGTTAAAAATCTCAAAAACAGAAAGCCATTCCTTCAAGCCCTTCTTTAGGACTGAATACTCATCAATACCATCATGTTTCACTACCCTAAGGCAGAAGCAGGTTCTTCAACTTTATGAAGCAAGGCAATAATATATCATTATGGATTTGGATTGTGGTGATTTTGGGTCAAATATTACTTTTTTTTTCCATAGGCCCACCTATAGGGGTGCAATAACACCATTTCGGGATCGCAGACAAGTCATTATGATAAAATTTGACAAGACCTTTGAGTTAAGATTGTCGGATACCCAGATCTAAACTGGGCATTTTCGGCTGTCATGTATTTATTGATAGAATTAATACCATCAATTAAACAGTTAAATAATTATTTCAGGATGACCATTTATCATGTTCCTAAAAGGTTACAAGACTTTGATGTGGTTTATAATTCACATAATCGGTGTTCAAAGCTTGAATAGACGAAACTGCCGGGGATGACAGTCACAAGTCCAAACTGTCAAAGAACTTTGAATATTTTAGACATAAATTAGTCACATGATATTTACAAGTTTTTTTCATCTTTCATTTACCTTTTTAAACATTTTAAAACACAAAATACCTAGAATAACTTAGAATAAGAATAATAAAAGCTAAATAGGTAACTTCAGGACTATTGATAAAAGTGCAAAATTTCTCAAATGAGGACCTCATCTATTTGATATTCATTAAAAAATAATTGTTTCTTACATAGAACTACATCATTTGACTATTGGAATAATGTCCCTACCAAATTTGAAGTTGGTGTCACTTTCCTTATTCAATGCATCCAAGTATTCAGTTGTCCTAGCCCAAATGTAGTATAGACTGCATATTCCAAATATTTTTCTACAATTTTGTTTTGCAGCTTGGAGACCATAAGTTCAGCTGCCACCGTATAGTTCTAGCTGCAAGCATTCCATATTTCCATGCCATGTTTACACACGATATGGTAGAATCTAAACAAGAAGAAATCAAAATGCAAGGAATAGACCCAAGGTAAGACTGATATATTCCACATTAACCCATGTAAATACAAATTTCGTTGACCATGTAGCAAACATTTTAAAACTTTTAAAACCATGCATCAAATGGTTTCTAATTGCCCCATAAGCGTCTCTTTTTGAAGTTTCAGATCTGCTCCCACGCCTTGCTACAGGTGTCTTCAATGCTTGGGTGTCATTTATGTACCTTAGCAGATCATTTGTTATACTTATCATAATTTTGCAAAATAAACTAAAAGTCTTTTCTATGCCATAAGTATGGCAAAAGACCTCTAAATTTTACTATTTTGTCTTGTAAAAGTCATTCAGTATTTTGTTTTATATATACTCTGCAAAAATTCAAAAGCATCATTTGTAAAATTTCACTTATTTTTAAATAGAGGCATTATATTCATC
>JAVSBT010295521.1:0-27386 GCA_033118115.1 Pharyngocirrus eroticus | reverse complement strand
GATGCAAACCTTTGTCGTTTAAAAGGTTGAATAAATACATAGATGCAATAAAAAAAAACTCTTCATATGACTTTCAAAGTGACTTCTGAGGCAAAATTCTAATGCTTGGATTCATAGAATATTTCTTTCTGCTCTTTTAATTGTCCAGGGTCTCCAAGTGACAGAAGAGAAGGAATTAACAGAAGACTTCATATTTTCAAGCTCTGTATCACATTACTACGGAGTCAAGAATTAAGTTCCAAAGTATCATCAGAGTTAGTGGGTCTCCTTATGATAGAGGTACTTAATTAAATCTGATTTTGCTACACATTTGGACCAATTTGCTCTGAAATTTATTCTGGACTTTTCTTCCAAAAGGCTATTTATAACTTGGGTTTCTTTGCAGACTAATGCCTTTCCATCCAATTGTTTGGCAGAGTTGGCTAGTTTGTTTGTTGATTCTATCAAGAATGGCATGGACAACAGTTGGAAATCCTTAGAATTATTCCCTAAAATACTATCTGCCATTTCTGTCCAAGATTTAGTGTCCTATGAAGACAAAGAAATGAAAGGACAAGAATACAAAAGCCACATATTGAATACCGTCTGTTCAGGAAGGTTAGTATTGTTTCATGCTGCCCTGTGTGTTGGTACAATAACGTAACTGCATACTACAGAATTCTTAGCTTTCTTATTGAAATAAAACCTCTCCAATTTCAAAAGTGTTGCTTTGCCAATGTTTTAAATTGCATTGTATATTAGATAAGAAAGGTAATTGTTTCTTGCCCTTTTCTTTAATTGATCTTAAAAAGATGAAATTCAATCTTTCCCATATTCTTTTATTAACAGAGAGTTGACCTTTGATTCATGATTCAAACTTGTGTGTCAGTTATATATTTATATATTTTTCCTTCTAGATGGGATTCTCAGAGTGTGATACATCTAGCTGCCATGTTTAAAGATGTCCCCATGTCTTCTGAGGAGCTGAAATTTGTTATGATCAAGATCATGAGAATGTTCAAAGAAATTGAACTGCAAGAACTTCCACCATTGGTTTATCAACTTCTCCTCATGTCAACAAAGGTAAAGATAAAGTAAAGATGCGTTTTTATTTGAATGAAGAGTTAACTCTTTACTTATTCAACATAAATCAATGTCTCTCCTGAAAAGAAATTTGTATGCTTTTGCTGCATAAATTGTTTTCGTTTTTTTTGTCTTAAGAAATGTGTATTGATCTATAATGTAAACACTGGAATGTGATTATTTTCAGGGCCATAAAAAGTTGATAATCGAAGGAATAGTGTCATTTTTTGTTGAGCAAGATGCCAATTGCAAACATGATAAAGAACACAGGTTAGTATAATTATGGACATTAATTTATCAACGTTAATGTGAAAATATCTTTATGTTATGTTATTTTTTTCCATCCTCTATTTGGAAAGGGTTTTGTTCATTTGTACTAATGTTGTCCTATCAAAAATTATCTTCTTTATCTAGAGAAAGTGAATTATCTGAATCCACTCTAAGTCATGACCAGCTGATGCATGTAGAAGGCACAGTTATCCTACACATAACATTTGCTATGAAGCAGGACCAAGATCTGGGTAGAGAATTCATAAAATATATCAAATTTGGGCAACAGAGTCAAACTAGTCACATCCTGGCTCCATTCAACGTTGCATTAGCATTGTCTACAGCAAGGATTCACAGATTTGAAGAGCAGGTGAATATATGTCACAGTTTTCAAATCAACTAATTTTAATGTTAATCAATGAATCTTTTCACCTTTACATGGCAATAAGCCTGAATGTGATATAAACTAAGGATAACTTTGATAGGCCAGTGTAAATACTGGAATTTATTTTGGTGATTACAAATGATAGGGACAAATAAAAGGAAGAATACTGATGCCATGTAGAAAATCAATCTATCAATTTTATGTACAATTATTATGGACACTTCTGAAGCCATATTATTTTATGATTTCAGATATTTGAATTTTTAAAAGGAACCATTGTGAAGACCTATAAGGATAGTGATAGGCAAACAGAATCTGAATGGGTGAGAGAAATGGTTCCAGAAAGTTGTGATGTAGCTGATACAATACTGGACACTGTTCAAAACAGGTAGCTTAGTGCTGAAGGGAAATCTTTTATTACATCATCTAACTTGGCTTGTAAAAGTTGAAAAAGATGTTGAAAAAGACCACATTCATCTACTTACATCATTATTGTATCTTATAAATAAGCTTTGTGTCTTTTACACACTTTCCAGATATCTTTTGTTTTGTATCCATATGGTGTACATTCTTGTGTCTTCAGAGGCTCAAGAAAATATTAGCTTTTAAGTTTAGGACTTGGAAATCACTTCAGATACCATATTTTACATGTAGTTTTCTCTCATTTGAATACATTTTTTAAGTGTGTATGGCTGGGATCATGTGACCCAAGGACTTGTTCAGCTTGGCTTTCTGTTGATGGATTCTTTTGGCCCTAAAGCAGCATTTGGGAAGATCATAACAATCACACCCACTGCTCACCTAACACCTAATCAAAAAGCTTGTAGGCTTGGTTCAAAAATATTGAAAGAAACTTTCAAGGTGAGGTCAATTTGAAAAAATGTGTAAAATAGAAAGTTGAAACTACAATTTTTTTTCAAAAATCAACATTATGTGTGTCCAAATTAATATTAACGATGAGGTATTCTACTCTAGCTTTTCTGATTGGAGATATTCAATACATACATGAAATAATTTGTGTGTAATTTAACTTTTCTTACACACCCTATAACTAAATTGATTGTTCCAGGCCCATGAGATGGTGAGATCAGACATTTTGGAGCAGATTTTAAACAGAGTTGTAACCAAAGCTACAGTGCCAGTGTCCCATTTCATAGGTAATTATTGAATATTAATCAAAATATAATAAATCATATAAATGAATCCTCCCTCCCCCCCCCCCCCGAAATAATGTAGAAAGTAATCCTATACCTTTAGTAGTTTGAAGTTCGTTTTAAGTGAAAAGTTTTTATTCTGTATTTTTTACAGTCTATTTGTACATGAAAGCATTTGACAATCTTTCCATCAATACTCATCTCTGTTTCTTTATAACAGATCTCTTGGCAGATACAATCAAATCAGCACCACAGATTCTCCTGGATTCTTTACCCAAAGTGAGAGAGGCATTTGATTATTTGTCATTTTTGCCACCCCCTACTGCTACAGGGTTACTTCAAGCTGTACAACCTCTGATGAAATTAAGCATGTCTTTGAAGGATGGCTTGATATTGGTGCTAAGAAAAGCAATGTTTTCAAGGTAATTCCCATTTCTTTGAATATTGATTTCTGACAAATATAACAAAGTCATAGTCTCCTTTCATTTTTTATTGAATTGCTAATATTCATTTTGTATTTTTTTGTACATTACATGTAGTCTTATAGAAATTACAAAAAATATAAACATCTTATACAATTTACATTTTATAGGCAACTGGATGCTAGAAAAATAGCTGTGAGTGGGTTTCTTATGATTTTAAAGAATTTCAAAGTACTTGGAAGTATGCCATGTAGCCAGTCAAGTCAGGCTTCTTTCTCCCTAAGTCAGGTAGGAATTTTTATGATTATCAAACATAGATATTTTTATGAATTTAAAGTGGTTATAGTGACAAAATGTATGGGGTTGATATTATTGTGATGAAAAGAGACTGACCAATATTGGAATATTTGCCTTGTGAGCCTTTTTTTATTTCTTTGCTTTGATAAATATTGGAAACTGATTACACTTGTACATTTACATTTATTTTATTCACAATCTTTTCATTATTACCAGTCCTGGTATCGCTTGAAGCGAGGCATATACATCCGATGTGTAAACTGGTAGATTATAAAGGCTTCCCTTTCTCTTCAATCTAAAAAGCACAGGTTTAGGATTATAAACAATACTGTTTCCAGGGAGTTAATCACATCTAATGTTTGAGAGAGCATCTTTCAAATGGAAGTGTGTGTCATTTCTATATATAGAAACCAATTCTAGGGCTGAATACTTTTTCTGACCCATTGTCCTCTAGGGAAAATACGGATACATTTCCATTAACCTGACAAACAACCAAACGTCCTTTCTTGTCAATTGCTACTGCAGTAGGACAAAGAATATCAGAATCTGATAAAAGAAACCTTTGAAAACAGCCTTCTTTTGTTAAAAGATGTACTCTGTTATTTTTGAAATCACTAACAATTATTTCCCCATATTCTGTCAAACATATACCCCATGGTTTTGTGATTTCGTAAGGTGTTCTCTCATGACAGTACTCATATTGGTATAGTCCATTAGATCCAAAGGCTTGGATGCTTTGTTGATCAAAGTCTGACACTAAAACTTCCAACCTTGATGTTAGGGCTAAGCCAATTGGGTTTGAAAATGATATTGCACTGTCTTTATCCGAGTTTTTCAACTGAAAAACATCCCACATACCAGATTTAACATTCTGCAGCCATAACCTGGGGCCAAGTCTGTCAAGAATGGCTAGATATTTTCCATTTGTTGTAATAGAAAAAGGTTCTTTGCAAAACTCAAAAGCATTTCCTAAATATTCACCTTTTCTTGTGAAGAACTTGATTTTCTCGCCAGCATCGACCACAGCTATATAACCATCCCACGTATAGGCCACACTTGTTGGACATACTAATGGATCACTACTAAACTGTCCAAAACTTGTAACAAAGTCACCATTTTCTGTAAACATTTTTATACACTTATTTTTCAAGTCGGCCAGAATTATAAGATTATCATCAGTAATTGCCATAGAAACTAGTACACCTGAAGTTTCATCCACCTTGAGTTGTGTTTTGAAGTTTGCGGTTCTTTCTGGATTTAAAAGTTGTGATATTGGCTTACCAATGGTGACTTTGCCAAAGATACGATGCACTAGTCTATCAGATACTCTTGGTTCAGTAAATTTGATTGTGCATGTGTCTGTAAATGGCAACGGTACAGACAACGACACAGAATTTATACGATTCACCAATAATTGTGTCAGTGCAACCACTTCTATGTCTGTAGCTGAAGCTGTAAGTTTGTTGCCAAATCTTTGAGCATCCAGTAAAAGGTTATGTGCAGCCTCAAGATTTTTCTTGTATTCTTCAGTTTTAGTATGATTTTCAAAACATTCTCCAGAAAGTTCTGACCTTTGTTGCTTTGCTATGGCTGTGATTTTGCTCTTTAATTCCTTTTCTCGCTTTTTGATCTTCTTTAAACATTTACTCTCAGTTTTCTTCAAATCTTCAGAATGTGAATAGATAGCTTCTTTATCTAGAGTGAGTTGTACCATCTTTTTGTTCAAATTTTTCACAGCACTGTGAAGAGTAGTCCAACCCCTCTTTGATGCTTCTTGCATATTCATGATCTGATGTTGTTTATGTTCTTGAAACTTACAATTGAAACATATTGGAATTTCACACAGAATGCAAAATAATTTGAATTCTTGTTTATGGAGATGGCATTGAAGATGAACAAGCCTAGCCCTGTGTTTTTGATTCATGACTTTGACTTGCTTGACAGGATCAATAGCATGACTTGACGTAGACTTATTTTCCTTGTGTTGTTTTTCACAATTTTCACACAGATAATCTGTACAAACTGTGCAAAAAGAAACAGCATTTTCAACATCATCACAATTATCACAAGGATGGGTCATTGTAACTTCTCTTGGTGTGGCAAGTTGAAGCTGAAGTCTCTCTGTGAGATAATCAACTCTGAAGCCACTTACCCCATCTGGTGGCACTTGTGTTGAAGCATTACAGAGTGGACATTCAATGGTTTCAGGCAGAGGGACCTTGTTTTCGGAACCATTTTCTGTAGGAATAATTCCCCTTGAACCATTATTACTACTTCCTTCATCAGCTTCTGTAGAACTCTTCCTGAATTCATTCAGCAGATCCATATTGATATGACATTCCATTTTCTTCTTTAGCATTTTATTTTCACGTTTACTTTCTATAATCTCTGATTGTTTGCTTTGTTCCTTTACTTTCAATATCTCTGACAACTGTTGAATCCCTTGTTCTACTCTGATTTCATTCTTCAAGACTTGAATTGGCTGTTCTTTTTCCTTACGTTTGGATTTCTTCACTTCGGTTTCTTTCCTTGCTGCTTCTTCTGCCCATTCTTCAAGGCATAGCTGACAGAAAGAATGCAGACAGGGTAAAATTTTAGGTCTTGTCAAAGGTCCTTTACACTGAGGGCAGATCAACAGATCCCAAGCTCCTTGCATGTCCAGAGTCAGTTTACGATTAAGATTGAGTACTCTCTTTCCTGCCATTGTGCTGTCAAATCAAGTGGCAGTTTTATTTTTACAAAGTATGATTTACAAGCATATCTTTTCAGTAATCTTCCTTTTGTATCTTGTGGCTAATGTCTGATATAAGAACCATAAATCTTGGGTAGACAGTTTATATCAGGCAGGCAGTAATTCTTTTCTGTTCCAAATGTCAAACGAATTAGCTTGTCATTTTCATGTTTGCTTTGAATCGCATAGTCTATTCCAATTGTATTGTAAACATTTTTGAAAGTGATCTAAGCATTACTTGTCATAACTAGCTGGTAGCATTGTTTTGAGTTTCATAAATTCTCAAACAAAAATGAAATATGATTCCTCTCTGTGGCATTCACTTAGTTATGGCTATTTTTGATAACAATAAGTATGATGTAGTAGAGTCTTTCCATAACTGCAATGGTAATTACTGTATTTTATTTGTACTAAGATTGAATAAATATCCTATTGTACGTCAATTTCCTGCAAAATGAATGATAAATTAAAATTTTAGTTGAATGTTACCAATTTTTAAGGGATAATTCAATTCACAAGGTTCATGACTTTAGAAATTGAAAGATTCTAAAGAATCCAAAAGCACAACTATTTCCAAATTGACCCTCTGATATTGTAGTCTATGTTTTAAAAAGTCCAGTTGGTTGCTGATTTGCCACTGAATAGCCATAAAATATTTTCATTCTGACATGGGATGATAGCTGCATTATCTTTAGCTACGGTACTACCCATGAATATTTTTTGGACACAAATAGTTATTAGTATATGGATTGAAATTTCAAAATATTCCCTACCTTACAACTGCAGTAACTCCAGAATCAAATCCAACTTGTAGCTTACCTATAGTTTTACCAAAATTTATGTTGCAGCTCATCCATTATACAAACAGAATGCTTTCAACAAAATGCTTTCCTTGCTTGTTGTTTTTTATGAATGTGGCATTATTAGCATTCATGTAAAAATGAGCAACAGATCAGAGGAGAAGTAGAGCAAAAGACTAATCAATTCCCACTGGGTGTTCACTGAAGTTATGAAATAATTGAAACATAAATATATCTCCTCAAGTTGTCAAGCTTCTGCTCCATCAACAGGATATCATTAGAGCTAATTTGTCTCTTGAAAGTCTTCATATTAATAACTCTGCACCAATCATTTATGACAATTTCTCTGTAATCTCTGTCAAAATGTCGACTATTTGACTGCTTCTGGAAATTAAGTTTGTCTCCTAATCCTTCATTTACTTGTAGCTATGTTAAACAGTTTCCTTCTTTTTCATTGCTGAGGGATAGCATTCACAAAACCACTTTTATCTCCATGTGACAATATTGTTTGATAAATGATCACATTATATTGTTGTTAGATTATGGTTCAACTCCAAATTGTTGCATGAAATATTTATCATAACAATGTATCCAGAGCTGAAATCATTCTCATAAAAAAGCTGTAGTTCTGTACTGAATGATTTAAGTATCCATAATGTGAATTTTTATGTGACGTCCAAGTTTATATACATAAAGCATTTGTCAAGCTACTTTATGCATAATAGGTATTTGCCTATAACTTATATCATATGGGGTCAAATTTGATTAGTTCTTTGATCAAAGGTACATAAGTAAAGTAAAAAGATCAACAATGTAAACTGATAGACTATTCTTTATACAATGTGACTTCGGATCAAGCTTTCCTTCAAACTTGATTTTTATCTTATTAATCCTGCCCTTAAAAACAGCTTCTAGCGATGAAGTACTTTTTCTGAGTTTTTGTTCATTCAAAATTTTCATTGTGATACAATTATTTTGAAATAATTTGTTTTCAATAAAAACCTTAATCACTTGTTTGTCTGGAAACTATTGCTGGTTGACAGACAGATAGTCTGTTTCTTACACAAGGATTAGAAGACTATTCTGTGTAAAATGTCATCTTGAGGTAACAACTAAAGGTTACACTTGCAAGAAAAGCCCAAACTGACATTTTTGTCTGCAGTTAGACATAGTTGTTGCTGCTGTCAGAAGCAGCAAGGCCACACCAATTTGAATGTTGAATGTTAGAAGTAATTTTGCAATCAATGTGATGTAGAACAGCGTGGATCTTTTTGATGTTGAGTATCCAGTAATAGGAAAGGGATGCTGTCATCAAATCATAATGTAATTTGATTAGATGTTTAGATAAAGTGCAATATCTAGTAGCAAAATAAGTGATACATGTTGAAATAGATGAATAACTTGTTATTTTGGTATAGATCTTTTTGTGACTTAGAAAGAATAGTGTGAATTTATTAAAGAAACATTTGTGCTATAATTTAAACCTGCTTGGTGTTTGATTTTGCTACTCAGACAGTATTACTTAACAATGCCCAAATTCAGCTAGATTAAAAAATACAGATACAGACAGCTTAAGGAAATCCAAAAATTGTGGATAAATTTTGTGTAGTGATAACAGTACCGAGACTGTGGTAATGGTAAAAATGATATAAAGTTCAAGTCCCAAGATTATATCACTATTAAATGATAATAATTTAATGTCAGACACATTTTGCTTGCATGTTAGTCCTCATGCTTAATAATTGCTGTGATTACCTTAATTATGATGGATGCATTTGTATAATTATGTCATCGTTTTGATTCATATCAAGTATAAATAAGGAGACAAATATGATCACTGTATCTGATACCTAATCATAGATAAATTTAAATGAATTTCATCAAAACAGACCAGTGACACACAAATCATATTTGCACAAATGGTCTGGCCTAAACCTTTACTTGCCCATTTTGTTTTCCAATTACAAAATAGCATTAGAGACTGAGTTTATAACCTCTGGGAATGATTAGGTGTTATTTATGTCTCCCTTTCTGTGTTTTTATTTTGCTTGGCTTCTTTTTTTGCCATGTATAATTACATTTTGTGAGCTCTAGACCCTGACACCAATAATGTCTCTTTACGTCTTTTTTGTTTTTGTTTTTTATAGGTGCAAGTGGATGTCCACACACCTTTAAGTCAATCTGGAAATGAGGCATTATGTTTAGAGATTCTTGGAAATCTCCGAAGAAGTCTGTCTCAACAGGCTGAAGTTCGGCTTACTCTTTATGAGGTTTGTCTATAAATACTATCAAAAGTTACCAATATGATCGAAATTGTACACAATCATTGCTAATAGTGTTCCATTATAGCCTTTATCGCCAAGTTACAGTCATTAGATATTAAGGTTGCAGCATCCTATTCTTGATGATATCGTGTGTCTTGTAATACTAACTTTTTAAAAAGATTTTGATGCTGTATTCTTACATTGATTGAAAAAAGAAAGATGAAGTTTTCTTAAAACATCAACTATGCTTTGTTCAATAGCTTAACTTATATGAGCAAACATTCATATGCATTATGTTTCTTGTTTTTTCACCCTGTTTTGTCTTATCACATTAAGGGGCTATTTGAAGTGCTGTCAAGAAATACCCACCTGAGCAATCCTATTTTGGGAATTCTATTGCAACAGGTAAACATTAGTTGCCTTGCTAAAAAGGTTTCTATTTTCTTAACCAATTATCTATTCAATGCTTCTAAGCTGATTTGATGATAGTCTACATTTTATGTTTTCCACATTAAAAAAAGTTAAACACTTTTTTTAACTGATACTGTTTATGATATAATTATCTGTATTTTAAAACAAGACCAATTTGTGGAATAAGTAACATTGATGTAAATACTTTATGTCTACAGTATGTACTTTTTTAAAAGCTGATGCTTAGAGGCATTCATTTGTTTTGATTGATAAAATATTTTCTTCTCTAATGCAGATGAAGAGGTACTATGAAACTGCAGATGATGTCAATCCACCCATAAAATTAGAGCCATGTATTATAGCTCAGGGGGATGAAGTCTACTTGGGGGAGCCACTGGTAAGCAATTGGGTATTTTGCTTTACGTTTCATTGTGTTTTCTGCAAAGGCAATCAATGTTATATTGTTGTGGAATTCTAGTTATCATGACTACCTTTCATACTTCCTTTACCTAAAAGTATAATACATTGGAAACAGTTTATTACGTTAGATGTTACACTTGGATTTTCCTAGGCTCATCTCCTTTCTTGTATTGTGCAATGTACCATGAAAACATCACAAATTCAAGGAGAACAATCTGAAAGAGAAGAGGCAGAAGATGAGAATTTACCTGAGATAGAAGCTATGCTAGAATCAATCACAAGAAGAATGATAAAAAGTGAAATGGAAGACTTTGAATTGGCAAGTATTTATTTCAAATTGGGTTTTTAATTTAAAACAATATTAGCATGTTTTATTACCGTATGGAAATGGCTATTTGAAAATATCTGGGACCCCATCCCAAAATGTTATTACATGTATATGGATAAAACTGACTGATCCTCTAAGTGATCCAAAAGTACTGAATATGAATAAAAAAAAGAAATTAAGTTTCATTAGGTTTGATTATTTTTACAACATTTTACTTGTATTATTCTTTTCAACAGGACAAGTCAGCAGATTTTACCATGGCTAATAGTGTAGGGGTGAAAAATAATATTTTTGCTATATTAGTGCTTGGTTCATATGAAGTTCTTATGGAGTACGCATTCACAACAGGCAATTATGAGTAAGTAAGAAAAATATCAAGATTATTAAGAGTTAATGAAATTAAACTTTTGACAGGTTAATATTTTAAACTCTTACCGAGAGCTTTCAATTGCGTCTGTAATCTTTGTCAATCTTTTGCCAAAGATAACAGACATAATTGAAAGCTCTCGGTAAAAGTTAAAAAGATTAACTAGTCAAAAGTTTAATTTCATCAACTATTATGGTAACTGGTTAGATGATTCTACACAAACAAATATCAAGTTTCTTTTTCATAATTAAAGTTTTTTGTAATGGTAAAGTGCTCAAATTAAAACAGCATATTTTTAGTAAGGACAATATTTTCAGGGTCACTGCTTGTGAAGAAGTACTTCATCTGTACCAAAACTACCACAAATTGTTTGACATAGTCAAGGATAAAGGTAATGCTGGTGCTGGAAAGAAAGGAAAATCAGGAAGTGGAGGTTCAAAGGCTATCCCAAAAAGTTTGTTGTCATTAAGATTTGTCACCCTCATGCTGAAATCATTGTATAGGTAAGTTGACATACATGTATATTGTATTGTTACAACTGCAAAAACACTATTCTTCATCTAGCAAGGATACACGTTTTAATTGTAAAATTTGGGTCTTGGGGCTCTTCAACAATTGGGGGGGAAAAAATAGCAATTGATATAAAAAAAACATTGTGAGATGAAAATCAATTTCTAGTATAAACCCCTTTGACTTAAAATGACTTCATTTTCTCATTTTTTAACGAAATGGTTTGAATTTGCTTGAAGACATTTTTTATTTGGGTTTAAATCAATTGACAAAAGTGTGTCTAACCATAGCCATTGTCATGATGGTAATCCACAATTGACCCCCATTTGTGAAATAACTTTAGTATGATGTTTATTTTTTGCAGTGATGTTGTTCCAGACCACCAAGAATGTCTGATTCTACTCCGGGACAACCAGCAATTTGTGAAGTACATTCTCAACGTGACTCTACAAAAACTGCAACAAATCAATGACAAAGGGTCATGTGATGGCACTGAAGGTCACAACAAAGAAAAAATCTTCAAGTACTGCTGTAGCATGGGAAGGTAACAATAATTTGGTTGTAATCATAGGACAACTGATTAACTTCGCTGTGATACAGCTTTGTATTTGTGTTGTAGGAACATCTTTTAATGCAGTTTGAGTTATATTGTAGTAAAGTGGAAGGAATACATTATTGAATAATTGATAGTTTTGCAAGGTTTCAAATACATTTAATCACCAATTCATTTACACCTACATTGCAAAGAATTGACATAAAAATTAAAAAGTTTGGATGAGATTAGAGTCCTCAATTACGGGTTTACTCTCTCACTAAATTTTTGTAACTTTTTTGCATTGTAGTTTTAAAATCATAATGATGAATATGTGGAAGGATTATCTCCCATAATTCACAAGAATTATTTTGCCATGAATAAATTGTTTTTATTAACTATTTAGGGTATTATTGAAGCAATATTCAAATGAACTACAGAAAGCTGATGATGGTAGCAAAGGAAAGAATGTTTCCACTCTGTGTTTAGAAGGCTTTACTGCATTGGTCAACATTATGAACAACAGATACAAAGATAAACTATTTGACTTCCTAAGTAGTATTGGTGAGTATATTGACAATATTTCAAAGTCAATTAATTTTCTTAAACCACCCTGCCCTATACAAAGAAAGAATTGCAGAACAAAATTCCTTTTCTATCTGCTAGTAAAATTTATTGAACTGTTAGTTTGAAGTTTGTTAATATTGTAGATCCCAACAGAGACTCTGGAGCTGGAGTTGAAAAAGAAGAAGAATCAATACAAATACATGGCCATATCAAGAAATACCAGGTAAGAATTTGATATGAAGTTTGTCTTCTGTGTCGCAGTCAGTCTACCAGAAGTGTCTCCTTCACTTGGCTCCATTAATGGCAAGCACTGTACTTGTTTAGGGCCAGTGGAGATCTATTTAGAAAATGTTTGAATTTTTGCAGAAGTTGTTCAAATTATCTCTACATTTAAGAACTTCAACAAAAAGTTCCATAAACAACTTTCCCATTATTAAGTAACATGAGAATGTCTAAACAAGGCTGAAAATACTTATAGTGTTGCCTGAATACACTTTTAAGTTCAAATTTACAAAATGTTACATAAAAATTATGCTTGTCCGTGAAAGGTGTAATTGATTATGTAAATCTTTTGAGGATTTTTGGCCCTACTTTCAAGTGTGGCTATTAAATGTTATCTTTCAGAGAATGGTTATTTCCATCATTAGTTCTGATGACGAGGACAAAAATTTAAAGGAAGCAGCAGCGCTTATTACTGTAATTGGTTCACTCAGTAAGCATCTTCAGTTTGATGGCAAAGAGTTTGAACAAGTACAGGACTGGCTTCAAAAGATTTGTGCAGAACATAATATTGGTAAGATGAAATATTTTGTATACTGTGGTCCACGTTAAATAAAGTTCTCTATGGAAAAAAAAGGCCTGGGGCCAGTTTCGGTTAATAACTATAATATAAGTAAGACTTAGATTTAATTTAGTAGTCAAATAACACACACACTTAAAAGTCATACTTTGGAGTAGTTGCTAGAAACCGGCCCCAGACTCGATTTTAGATATAAATAAGTCTTATAAACCTCTTTATTTACAGATGATTTAGCTTCAGCAAAGGTGTTGATTTCTCAACTTTTGACCCTTTCAATGCAGCAAAAAAGCATCATTCCACTAATGAGAGAAATGGCCCAAGATGTACATTGTAAACTTGGAGACATTGATCAGGTAAGCATCCAGTGCAACCCTAACTCTCTTAATTTTAGCTTTCCAATCATACATATCCCCCTCCCCTCCATGGGTGAATAAATGGACAATGTTCTGGAATTAGATTGATAAAAATCTTTAGCATATTTCCAGGTAAGTTTCACTCACCAACCGCACATTTTTCACTTCGATTTTATTCTCTAGGAAATAGAGGTTGAAGATGAAAGCAATTTTGCAATTATCAACCAGAGAACTGCTGCCCCCACTGTGATTGTGTTACTTCTGAATCAAATAGAAAGAGAGCTTGATGATACAGAATGGATCATCAACAAACTCAAGACAGGACAAGGAAATTCATTGGGCACAGGGGATGGTAAGTGGTATTAATTGCAAGTGAAGTCATTTCAGTTTGTGAAAGCAGGCTTATGGTAATCAAAAGGTCTTACAGTAGACTGTATGTCATACAGTTATTTATGATAAACAAATTGTGATTTTTCTCTTTATTTTTTTAGTTGATTCACCAGGTAAAAGAGAATCCATTGAAAAGAGCATCTGTACAAGGCTTGGTCATAGTGTCAACACATTTCATGAATTATCTCAATCTGCAATGCCTGTAGGGGTATGTGCGGATAGTATCGTAAAAATGACAACCAAGTTATATGGAACACTCACCCTTTTAGTGAAATATGTAAGTATTCTGAGAGGAAATTTACTTAATCACCAAAATAAATAATGGCAATTTTGTGTTTGGAGTTATTAATGTTTTAACATTTGAATTACAAATCACAATTATTTGCTTTTATTTCTGTTCCCAGTATCTTCAACTTTACAATCAAAGAGCTGGTCACATTTCAAACAGATTTGAAAAACTTGTGAAACTTTCTGGAACCAATTTATCTCCATACGTCTATGCCATGATAACATACATTCAAGTAAGTCCTTTCATGTTTTCATGAGGTTTTATCTACAATAGCTTTTCCTGTTATGGAGGACGGGAATCACACAATTTTTTGATTAATATTTCTCGTCAAAGATTTATCCTGAAGTGAATTTTAGGATTAGCATTTTGCGTAAATTAAAAAAAAAAAAAAAGTATGCTGCACACCAGGTGCCCATTTGTTCAATAAATAACTTGTGACATGTTCATATTTTATGCAGGCCTCACAAAATGTCCTCTTGCAGCAGGCTGTAGGAGATGGAAAGAAAAAGAAAGGAGATAAAAAGAAAAATGATATCGGAAAGGTATATTTGTTTGACCTTCTTCATTATTTCAAGAACTGCAAATTCATGCAGTAATTTTTCAGAGATTCTTTACAGTGTAATTGACCTATCTTAATCATTTCTGATGTGCTTGAAAATTACTACAACATGATTTGTATTCTGTAGGCTACAGCCATGAAAGAAGCAAAGATGATTCCAAACCTCATATTTGCAATAGAACAATATGAAAAATTCTTGATTCAGTTGTCCAAGAAATCAAAGGTAAGTTATGTTTGAATTCTGGCATTATTTTCCACACCATCACTTAAAATGTTTAATACTATGTCATCCATGTCTATTTGGTCTGTATTTGATAGGTCAATTTAATGGAACATATCAAATTGAGTACATCTAGAGATTTCAGAATCAACACTGCTACTTTGCAAGCAGCTTTGGAACAACAAAGTAGTGAAGATGAAAACATGGATGAGGAGCAGGTAACATGAAATATTTATTTTACAGTTCTCTACATAGTCTAGTAAAAATGCCAAGAAAAGGTAATCTATGAAGCAGGCTGGGAGGGGATAAGTTATTGTCCTGCAAATAAAATAGGAAAAGCCATCCAATTAAGGAATAAATAAGTTATCCTTTTCAATATATTTTAGAACTCTGATGAAGAAGCAGAACAAGAAAACCAAGCACCTCCTCAGAAAAAGGTGAAAGTGAATGAGGAACCTCCTACTAAAAAAGGAAAGTTAGGGATAGGTGGAAAAGGAAGGAAGGGGAAAGGACTTGCATCTAACAACTAGTAGAAGTGAATACATGAACAGTGAAATTAAAACCTTGTATTTAGATTATCATTTATTTCTTAAACATGTTTTTACAAAGATTTTAAATAACATGAAAAAGTGTTGAACCATTGAAAGGATCTTCAGTATCCTTATGTGCAGTAACTTATGATCCTTTTAGATACAATTACTCTGTATAAATAAAGCTTTTTCTTTTCATTATTTAAAAAACTACAAATATCTGTTCACTTGCATGTTTAAGCATTATGGAAACTCATCATAGGAAAAAAGATTTTCAAGACTTCAAATAACATAAAACATCATCCTTGAATACAATAATTTGAGTGCAATTTTAATTTTTTGTCCAGGGTATCACATAACACATTTAACTGAAAAATGTGTTTCATGCGACTTTAAAGTTTCTGTGGCACTACTACTACCTTACTATAGGAGTATGCTTTCTAGACTGAAGTGAATCGCACATGTTTTAAATATTCAAAAGACCAATTAACCCAGGATTAATTTTCTTGTCGAATCAAATTATGCTACGAATGTCCATGGAACTGTAACCAAAAGAAGTTCTCCACTATGGCCAAAACTCAAATTACACTCTTTTAAATGGAAAGTTTTCATGTGTAACAACCAACCTAATACTGAATACATGGACATACAAAATTATCTGTTGTCCATTTCCATTTTGCAATCAAAAAAGCCTTTTCAACATGATCCATCATACATTTTAAATATTTTCACATTATGTCCAAGTAAACTGCTCACCAAAAGGTATTGGTCTGTTAAAAGTATATCGGAAGGCCTATGAATGGGAGAATCCAGTGCCACATTGCATTTGAACTTTCCACTTTCAGAGAAGTACTGCAAAGAAATATGGCATAGAATAAATTTTGTATTGAAACTGGTTAATTTTCAAATAAAGTTACAAAAACTTAGAAATAATTGCAAGCTACCAACTTCTTATGAAAATGGAAAGATTTTGTGATTTAGATTTAAAAGAATTCAGCTTACAAATAATATAAAAGCTAAATAAAATCAAAGATCATAATCAAATGATCATAAAAAGACACCTTTAATTGGTCATTCAAAGATCAAAGTGTGGGTCCCAAAGGAGGTATAGTTAACAAAGGGTGTGAAATACTTATTTGTTCAAGCTGGGGATTTCAAAATCCTTGCCGATATTAAATGTAGACTAAATTACCTTACTTTTTAATTTAAAAAAAGCCCATGGGAAAATACCTGTATGCGATTGTTTCTGCTGTCTGCAACAAAAATATTACCATATCTATCCACTGAACAGCCTGATGGTTCATTAAATTGCCCAGGTCCGTGTCCAACGCTTCCAAAATTTTGGAGCACTGTGCCATTTTGGTCGATAATGTGAACAGCATGACTACCTGATAAAAAAGATAGGCATTTATTTGTTGTTAATTCAAATGATCAACTATGGTACCTCTTCTTTGCTTTCTATTGCTGAACTTTTAATGTAGTATTGATTTGGTCTATCAACATGTAAAACTACCTAGGTTTGAAAGGATGACTCTATCCTTCCAGACATCAAGAAATCGTATTCTTGTCCCAAATTCTCTATCTATAGACTCCACATAAGTTTGCTCAACAGTTCCACTTGAAGAAAAGTAGAATATGCATTTTTTGCCTTGATCAAATGTCACAAGCTCATCGTTTTCTGTTAAGGCTAGACCTGTACAATGTAAAATGAACCTTCATTATTACCAATAATTATAATGAGATTTGATAAATGAACCAGTACAGGAGGCACACCCTATTGGTGTCAATTATACGCAAAGATACTTTCTAAATACCTAATATGTCAAAAAGGCTTCACTAATAATGACCTGAGAATAGGTGCCTATCAATTTCGTGTTAAACAAGTTTTTCCAAACATCGCTTGCCCACCCTATCTCCGCCATTGAAAAAAATGTCATTGGCAACCCTAAATGTTGGCCTATATCGTTCCCATATTGGTCCATTGCAAATAGAAGGAAACATTACTTAAAAAACTAGCTGAGTTTTTAACTTCATCTTTCTTCAAGACATTACAGTTACTTTAGCTCAGAGGGTCCCATGGAAGATCAGCAATTGCCAAATGAATTACCCTCTTTAAATAAAAGTTTCAATACAATACCACTCATAAATTTTATTAAAGCCTTTTCATAGAAAAAAATATCTCACCATAAGGTCTCTTTAATATTCCTCTCCCTATATTATATTGGAATTCCAAATATTCTGTATTTGAATAAACTTGAATGTGGTGATCATCTTTTACATAAATGTTCCGTTCTGTAATTACTATAGCAGAAGGCTTTTTAAACTACAAAACAAAAATTATAGAAGATTATGCTGTGGTAATTTTCTATGTCCAAACTATTTTATAACTATGAACTATTCTGAATTAGAATCAAAGGGACGTCCTATTTTCTTCATACTTACCCCAGGTGTTCCATACATAGTTCCCACTAAATCAAAAGTCCTTCCATCAAATATCTTCACACAGTCATTGCCCCCATCGCAAACAAAGATGTCTTGTGTCATCACATTTATAGTTACACCCAGCGGAAACTTGAGGCCTTGCTCGCCTTTGCCCTTCCCAAGCTGTCCAACATATTCTACGTATATATCTAATTCTAACCAAATAGAAATTATAATTGAAGTGTGGTATACCATCTGAACAAATACTCTGGACATATTTGTCCAAATACTCTTGCCCCAGTTTACAATTTTATGTCCCTAAGCCAAAAGATTCTAAATCGATTGCTGATTATGTTTCTTGCACTTACCTCTGTCATTGTTTTCCACAGATGCATTTTTGTTCACTTCTTTGAGAGTAGACTCAGTAGGTGGTAATGTAGCTCTGTTCTTTGCTCCTTTTCCATTCCAGGAGTACAACAAACTAGGGTCTTTTGTTGTGCCTGAAGCCTCATCTTTGTTCTTCTGATTTCTGTCTTTGGAGGATGAAACGTTGGATTTGTCTTTATTCTTTGGTACCTCATTTTCTTTCTCTTCTGCCATTCTAATCTTGCCATAAGCTCCTCTTCCTACTGAGCCTGTATCAGATGCTGGAGAATCTGGTTTGGAGCTTTCCCCTTGTTTGGATTTTCCAACAAGAGGTTCCTCTTTGACATATTTTAACTGCCCTCTTCCTCTCCCCCTTCTTGGGGTAGACTCATTTTCTTTTTTTATCTGTGACATTTTATGTGGAGTACGTCTATCACCCCCACCATCAATTTCATCTTCAACTGCACCTTTGTCTACTTTTGAGGCTACTAATACATTATCACACAATGTTGCACTTGCACCATTTGAATGAACACTGTTCAAAGAAGACGGTCTTGAGATTTGACTTCTGGCAGAAGGTGAAACAAGCTCTTTCTTGATGTTGATGTTAGAATCCCTGTCTAAAGAATTCTGTTTCAAAAGTGGTCTTGGCAGTGGTGGTGTGACAGGTTCTTCTTTAACCTGGATGACTGGCTCTTTTTGCATTTGATCTAATCTGCTTTTGGCAGACTGTGTGTGTTCACTGTCCATATACAATGTTTGTTCTTTTCTCAAGATCTTTTGACTTGAAGCTGCCTCCATTTCTAATAAATCGTTTGACCCACCACAAGGAGAGCCACTTGAAGTTTGTACTTCTTCATAATATTTGTCACCTTCTTCACTTTCAAATCTGTCATGATGCCAAGCAGCTTTATGTCTCATCTTTCTAATGGCATTTCTTCTCCTTTCATTTCTGTCTCTTTCTTGGAGTAGATTATCATTTGTACTGTGACAAGGAACAGCAGTTTCCTTCTCTCCTTTTCTTGGTGAAGCTGTTTGCAAATTTACTTTGTTTGAACTTTCTTGCAAATGATCAGCAATGGCACGCAAAATTGGAGAAGCAAAGCACTTGTTTCTTTTCTCAACACCAATATCCTCATTAAGTACTCTTGTTACAACTCTTTTACCAAGACTCTCCTTGTCAGAGCTTGCAGTGTCTCCATCAGAGTTCAATTCAACTACATCAAATTCAAAGGGGCTCTCACTGATGTGAATCTGGTAAATCTTAACGTGCATTGAATGTGTACCCACCACAGTTGGGGTGAAGGAACAGTTATAGGAACCATCTTTTAAGTCTGTAATCTGAACCGGTATCAACTTCTTCTTGGAATCATATACTTCAACAGAGAGATAATCTAAACCGTTGGCTACATGACTTTCTGCAGCAAACAAAATAACATTCTCCTCAATTCCAACAAATCCTCCATCTTTACTATCAATCGAAGCCAACACAGGATCAAGTTCACACACTTTAATATAGCCAAGATCCTCTGGCTTTTGAAATAAACTTTTCTCATATTTTGGAACAAAATCCAAAAGCCCCATGCCATCCATTTTATCAAGATCAGATTCTTTCATAAGCTCAGTAAGACAATTGGCTACTTTGTTACCCTTTGATAATAAAGAGTTTTCCTCTCCAATGCTAAGCAAATCCTCTGCATTGTTACATTCTGTCGATATTTTTCTGATGGTTGCAAGCAATGCATCACTCCTCTCTTTTACCTTTAGAAATTATAAACATGAAAGTGTGTGATGGGAGTTGAAAAACTACTTATTCATCCCTAAAATGATATTTGATAATAGAAACATGTTAAAGATTAAACCTTTCCTGATTGAATCCAACTCCCATCCCACCTATGATCCTACAGCCAACCAGCTCAGGTTATTTCAGTACAATTTATTTTTACGTAATATTATGATATAGAAATGAGTTCCAGTAATCAATATCAATGGGATATGTGCACAACGTGGTGGCACCACTGCTGATCATTTACCGGTCATGTGCACTTGAGTTAATGAATCTATAGGCTTATTTCCAAAGTTAAAGATCATGTGCCTAACTTTTTTCAGACTCTTTGCCATATATACAGCATTGGGCATATATAGTGATGAGTCTGAACATTTTTAGGTGTGCATATGAAATATGCACATGATCTTTAATTTTGGAAAAAATATTATTTAGTAGTCTCCAGTTTGCATGACCAGTGAATATTCATCTCATTAGTATTGAAGTACTAAAGACAACACTGAACATATTCTAATATTATCTGTGCAAAGCATGTAAATTGTAATGAAGGTAATAGGACTCTCCAATATATATTACCTTAGATTCTTTCTGTTTTGTTGCTTCTGCCAAATCCTTTTCAAATACATCCTGTAAAGCTAAAACTCTCTGAATTAAAGTGTTTGTGGCTTTTTGAATGTGGTCTTTTGCAACATCTCTTTTCATGTAGATTAGGGAATTTAGATTCTGAAAACGCTTGACAGATCTGTGTATCTGGGAAATGTAAACACATGAATCATCTAACAGATTTTGCAATTTACTTCGCTGTGATTCAATCCTTCTCTCCCTTGAACTTGAATCCATTGCACTGCTTTCTATATTCGCCTACAAAATGAAATAAAACTTTCTAGATAATAGCTTTATAAAATGAAATATCACATAAAAACTCTGTACTTTTTTAGTTTGGAATAAAAAATTATCTCAACTCTTTCTGTAGACTAGTAGTCTAGAGCACTTTCAGGTAGACCAATTTTTTAATGTATAAAAGTAGAACCATGTGTTAAAAACAGAAAGACGAACAATTAATAATGTTACACTAAAGAAGATGATCAAAGTGTTGAGTTTGTACTACTGTGATGACATTTATCTCGATTAGTGCTAAGAGATATGAAAATCTTGACAAAATGTCAATCTCAGACTCTATAACCTACAGAATAAAGTTCCAAAGTCTGGCAGTTTTATTTCTTTTTGTAAACCTATTCCAAAGACAATTGTTTTAAGGGAAGTATCATATATACGGAATCTGACCTGAATGACTTATGAATCACACTGTACCTCAAATGCATAGAAAATTCTCTTCCAATGCTCGCTTGGCTTGTGTTGTAATTTTTCTAGCCCCCGTTCACGGCAAGTGCTCAAATATACAGTGGCGCGATCTGTCAGGGAATGGTGAAGAGGGTGGCATAATCTCTAATCCCCATCTTATGTGACACTATCATAGAAGATGAAAAAAATCCACCAGACTGTATTTGCGATAGGATTTTTTAACAGAATTTCTATTTGGTATAAAAATGAAATACATATTGAAATTGCAGTGGCTAAAGTATCAAGAAATAAAATTTGTCACTTCAGCCAATAGAAACACATCCAGGAACAGTCAAAGTAGCAGACGACACAGACTTTGACAGTCTTAAGAGTGTGTCAGAAAAACTAAATTTGCATAACGGTATGTTTACTGAATAAGATAACATTAATTAAAGGGCAGTTTTACAGGTGCTATTGTCTTCTGCACATGATAGGACAAGACCAAAGAGGGTATTTAGCAAGACACTCTCTGTCTTTCCTATAAAACTTGTGCTAGTTCTGGCAAAACCTTGATATATTTTTAGTGCTAAGAAGTCAGTTTACAAAAATACAAAAATTTTGTTTTTCAAATCAAAACCATACGAACAATAAAATTCTTAATTCATGGATAAGATGAAAATTGCTAAAGGGTAGTTAAATGATTTTGTTTAGTTTTCTGCACATAAGACAAGGCATTCTTCTTGACTAAAATTCTGGCAAAACCTTGATAATGATAGATTTTTAGTGCAAAGAAGTCAGTTTACAAATGTATGCAAAACACTTGTTTTGCAAATTAAACCTTCTGACTAACTGAAGTCTTATTGTAGTTCAATTTCAGATTGTGAATAAAAACATGTCCAACTCAAATATGACACAATCTTTAGCTGGAAGTGATGCAGACACTGATCAAATCATGGAAGAACATTTTGACATGTGTGACAAAGAATCGTTGAACAATAATGTTGGAAAAAAGGAATTCTCCTATCATGATCAAAAAGAGGAATTGGACAGTATGACTAGAATGTTGAATGATCTAAGAGATGAATATTCAGAAATTGCAGGTTTGGAAATCAATTGTGTATTCGAAGCAAAGAAATTGAATAGAAGAAATGGAGTTTATACTTAGAGGAACTTGATTGGCATAATATGTAAAACATTGATCAAAGAGCAAATGAAAAAAATAAATAGATATCCTTGTTGCATTGTTTAACATTTGTAAAGCTATGTTGTTTGAATTGAAAATTCTCTTTTCAATTTCAGTGAAGTGCAATATTCTACATGTTGACTTAGCTACGCAATTCAGCCCTAGAATGATGGAAGCTGTAAATAAATCTTTAGAAGAGTATGAAAAATGTACAGAGCAAATTGATAGGCTTTTAGATTGTGTGCCAGTGTAGAATTGGATATTTTTCAAAGAAACAACAGTGATATTATAGCTTATCTAATCAATGTCAACAGATCCACATCAGTCCTCGGAGAAGAAGAAATCATTTGATATCTTCTAAGGGGGTTTTATGTGAAATTCACAAAAGTATACAAGATCATTTTATTCAAACTTAAGCAAGATATTTTCAATACAAAGGTTGTCCCCATAGTGATTCCAAGCATGTCCTTCTTATGTAATGAAGTGATTTCAGAATAGGATGAACCATTTATGAACATTTTTGGCAAGCAGGGCCTCTGTTCAACATTCTTTCTGATAAACCCTTTCTTCGTGTTACATACTTATATTGTTAGAAACCTAGCTGAAAGTACATTTTATATTATATTCCTTCAATGAATTTCTGCACTTATGCTGCACTTGATTAAGAGCTATGCTTATTTTAAAAGCTCATGTTTTGTAGGTCATTTTAAAATTACTTTTCTTATGTGATAATGAATTTAGAAACTGTGATTTATCAATTGGTTCTTTACATTGTGATGACCATTTGTTCTAAAATTGTTTATTTTTTCCTCTTGAGGCAGAAGCTGGGTTGATAATCTAGAAAATGCTATTCAAGTCGAGTAATCTCTACTTGCTACAGATTATTTCCGTAAAGTTTGTGAAACTAATTTGGATATTTTTCATTGGTCTGAATTCTGACAAAAGTAGTTGTTGTTTTTTCAAATGGATGTGAATTGAACAGTGGAAAATAAGATAGTATAAATGTAAATCTAGTTTTCTAAAATTTGCTACCATTTTGAATAAATCTTCATCAGAAACATAAATTGCTTTTTTCATATATTTTTAAGTTTATTTCATCATGACTATACATATTAAGAAATAGGTATAAAAATATCGAAGTCATATCTTCCAATCCTTGCAGAAACAGAACAAACATCTTTATACAAACGAAAAAGGAAACAAACTATATTCATACCATATAATTACAGTGTTGCGTCATGGACCGAGTTTGGACAAGGATGCATGTAGAAACACAGTGGCATGCATACCTCAACCAAAATTCTGCAAGAAGACCTGCAAATACATATTTTAAGGTATGATGAAATCTTAAGTCATATCACTGATTTCATTAAGAAGAGAACAACCATGGAAGGTTATATAGGTGAGATCAGAATCGCATAATTGCCCTCTCACACTTATGTAATCAAATATACAAAAAGATAATTAAATATACATTTTCACTTTTGTGAAATATCTACAGTTCTTTTAAAGCCATCCCATTCCAGTTTAAGAAACAGGATGTTGGCTAAATTTTGATTACATTTTCATATACCACTTCTGTTATGTTGCAAGGAGTAATGTTTTATTTTTGCCTTTTTCTAAATTTGGCACATGTAAGAAAAATTCCAGCTATTGAGCTTATCTGTATATAAACTACCTGCTGTATAAAGAAGAAAATTAAATCATTCAAACTTGCTTCTTCACCACCATCTTCTAAACACTCCTACAGACAGTTTTTTGTTTATAACAAAGCTGGAGACCTTTACTATTTTCTTGCAGTTTGACAGAATTGAACAGCAAATCCCATCAATGGCACACCAAACGAGACTAGGATTTTTTTTCCAGGACACTGACAATAATTTCTACAACAACTGTCTATGAAAACATATTTTGTACTAATGGAAGCATTGATTTCTTTAGTAGTAGTGGGTGAATCATTGTCAGACAATTGAAAATGAGAAAGAAATAATCATCCAGAGTCTTGGCTGCTACTAGTTAGTGTTCTACTTCTTTTGCGACTTATTCTGGAAGCTGCTTTTCTAGCTTTATCAAATTCTCTCAAGAGAGAATTTTGTAAAATTTGACAAGCTGTTGGTCTTCTATCAGGTTCATGTGATAATAGGCTTTCCACAAACACACACTGAAAATAAACAAAGGGTAATTGTTGTAAATTTTGAAAATCAGATTTATCAATCTTTCACCCATTCTAAACCTTTTGACTCCCTAGAATAAAGCCGATTACTGCCTTGTTCAAAGTATTGTATAGTTATTGTTATAGTTTTTCTTCAATTTACAGGCACAAGACTTTAGAAACAATTGCATAATATAAAACAAACCTCTTCAGGTAGCTCTCTTTGAAATCTTGGTGGAAATAACTGTTTTTTCACTTCTGATAAAGTTTTAATTCTTTCCATTTGAGTGTCAAATGGATAGAATAACTCAAAAAATATCAAACCAAGGGAATATATGTCAACCATACTATTGTAAGCTTTTCCAGCACACTGAAAAAGAAAGAAAGAAAAACTTCATTACTTCATTCTTGTTTTTTGCAGCTCTTGAACAAGCTGAGCTCAAGTGTAAATTTTGTTTTGTTTTTATCAATCTTCTTTCAAATTACCTGTTCTGGGCTCATATATAACTTGGTGCCAACTTGATCTGTGTGTTTACTGTCACCATTTTTCCCAACAAGGGGGGTTAAAGCATCTTCACATTGCTCTTCTGAAGCTGTCACTAGACCAAAATCTCCAACCTTGACAGAACCATCCATGGCAAAGAAAATATTTGAGGGCTGAAAAATATTATTAAACAATTAATGTAACGAAGTGAAACAATTTTGAACTTTTGACTAGTTAATTATTTTAAGCTTACTTGGTAGCTTTCGTCTACACTGTAGACATCTTCAATGACCTCAAGATCAAAAGTTCAAAATTGTTTCACTATATTACACTAGTTAGATGAATCTTCATAAATCAATTAATGTAACGTGGTATGTTAATATGTATAATAGCAATATGTATATAATTGGCATTCTCTGCTCAATGGTATCATTTTTGCATGATTAAAAGAAAAATAGCTACCAACCTTCAAGTCACGATGCATCAGGCCACATTTGTGTACATATTCCACAGCACTGACAATTTGATCAAAAATATCCAAACAATGCTGTCTGTCTCTTCTTAAAGTGTTGTTATTCAACCAGTCTTTTAAACTTTCTTCTCTGCATAACTGCATTTGTATGAATAAATACAATTTCCCCACTGGTGTATTTGGTAATTTTTCCTGCTCTAGCTTTAGCTTTTGTATTGCAAGTGTATCTGGTCTAATAACATTTGGAACACTAGAGGAATGTTCAACGGATGACTTCATTGATGCTGTGTCAAAGGGCTCAGATCTATTTCTTTTGTGAATTTTTACACTTTCACTTGCAGCTGCATGACTTCTGAATTTTAAACATACTGTCCCCTTTTCTGCAAGACTCCATGCTGATTCTGATTCTGTAGCTGTTGAAGTGCCATGACTATTTACATTGTTTGAGAGTTCTTTGTGTTTAGTATCTTTTTCATGATCCCCACAACCAGAATCTTCAAACACTATATTGAAAGAATCATTAGTATCATCAAGAAATTCAACCTTTTTTTCATAAGTCTTTGATTTATAATAATCAAAAGGAGCATTTCCATTGGAATCATCTTCAGTGTCTATAAAATCTATTTCAATAGAATCTTCCTTATTATATTGTTTTTTTGGAGTCCCAATTCCAAGACTAAAGGATCCACTTTCATCATCGGAAGTTTCAATATCAATTTCTGTTTGATGTGGAATAAATCCTTCACTTGAGCCTTGTTTCTTCACCTCAGGTTTTGATTCACTTTCATTGAAATCCAATAAATCATCTGCTTTAAAAGGATTTAGTGGATTTTTATTTGCCACAGGATCGCCCAAGTAAAAAGTGGTCTTCTTGGCCCCTCTTGGAATGTGTTCAGTGTTACTATGGAATCCAGTTGTTGGAGTGATGGGAGGACTAGAGGGAACAGTTGAAAGATCACTTTGGACAGCTGAGGGGGCTGGAGATGTCAATTCTTCCAGTGATTTGTCTCTTTCCTCCTGCCACCCTGGTGGTGGATTTTCAAACCATGCTTGATAATACCGAACAATACCAACGTGATCAAGTTTGGCTAATGCCTTAACTTCTCTCATAACCTTTTGCTTGGCACGATCACTGAAGAAAAGAAATGAAAAAAATCTGAGTATTTTATTATTACACTCATTTCATACAATCATGTACTCTGGATTATAAATGAAAATTCAGTTTGAAAGTTGCACAGAAACATTTACCTATTATTCAAAGCAATCCTTTTGATGGCATAGCTACAATCATCAACTCTATTTGTAGCAGAGAAAACAACCCCAAATCCTCCTCGCCCTAAACATTCCTTCTGCTCAAAATCTGTCTCATACCTAAAAAAAATTCCAGAATAGACTGATACAGTAGTAATAATAATAATAATAATAATAATAATAATAATAATAATAATAATAATTCCCAACAACTAGATAATGAGCTAGAGATAGTAAAACAATTTAGCAATGACATTTGTATGGAATTTGGGTATGAGAAATGTGCAAAAGTTACAATCCAAAAGGGAAAAATGGTGTCCCGCGAAAATA
>JAVSBT010295410.1:0-12007 GCA_033118115.1 Pharyngocirrus eroticus | reverse complement strand
CAATTGCATCTGTTACGGATTCCTTCAGTTTATCTTTGACTTTCTCTACTTCTGCTTCAGTTTTAGAAACCCTTGCTTTAACTTTGAAATTTACAAAAATACTGCCCTTCCTGATAGGAAAAAAATGTGGTTTATAGAATCAAATCACTTTAAATCGGTTAGGATAGTAATCTTACAACAAGTTTTAAATAATATTAGTGTTATCACCTGAAATTGTTGACATCACATACATCATCAGACTTCCCACATTCATTTATAGATGTCTCCTTGACTAGTCCTGATGACAACTGAAATTGAAAATGACATCCTTTAATAAGGGGGGGGGGGGGTAAAGCTATGATAGTAATAATTATGATTTAAACAATAACAATAATACTACTACTATAACAGTCTACTCGACTACTACTATTACTAATAATAATAATGATATAATGATAATGATAATCATGATTATAACAATAAATATTGAAATACTACTACTACTACTACTACTACTACTACTACTGCTGCTGCTGCTACTACCATTACTACTACTACTACTACTACTACTACTACTGCTGCTGCTGCTACTACTACTACTACTACTTCTACTGCTACTACTGCTGTAGCAGCAATAGTAGCATGATTATAACAATAAATATTGAAATACTACTACTACTAATAATACTACTACTACTACTACTACTACTACTACTACTACTACTAATACTACAACTACTACTACTACTACTACTACTACTACTACTACTACTACTACTGCTACTACTACTAATACTACTACTACTTCTACTGCTACTACTACTACTACTACTGCTACTTCTACTGCTACTACTACTACTACTACTACTACTACTACTACTACATTACTACTACTACTACTACTACTACTACTACATTACTACTACTACTACTACTACTATCAATAACGATAATAATAATAATAATAATAATAATAATGATATTAATAATAATGATATTAATGATACGATGATAATAACAATTTATAATGAAATGATAATGATAGTAACATGTAAAGTAATGATACTTTGATATGATTAAAATCACTACATACATCATTACAAAAGCGGGTTGAGAATTCTCCATATTCAGGACTATTTTTATCATTCAAAGCATCAGTGTATTCCATATCATCAAACCTCATCACTGAGTCAACAGTCACTGAAGTAGACAAACAAAAGTAAATAATACATGTAAATAAGAAAGTAGAGGCAAGAAAGGGAAAAATCCCAAACAACTTGACCATGGCAGAGTGTGGGGTGGGGGCATGGTCAATCGACCAATCATTAACATCTGACCCATATAAAATAGTCCACAACGACATCTAGTGGACTGGTCAGTCGGAATCAGCTTGATAAAGGTGACAGTAGTCACTGAAAGCTCTCAGTAAGAGAAAAATTAGTTGTTAGACAAAAGTTTATATACATACAATTAGCTTGAAATTGGTATATCAAACTATAGAAAATTGTAACAATCATCTCTATTCGTTTACTTGGAATGTTCAATTTTTTGTACAAAATATTAAAAGTAAATCATAAAAGGTTAGTTGTTTATGATAAGGTAACATTTTGAAGTCTACTTGGTCGGACCAAAGTGCAAAGTTACCAACCTTCAGTACAGGGGGCAGCACCTCCAGCTTCTGAAATGGAAGTTTAATATTGATATACATTAGTCAGAGCCTTTTGACTTTCGTACTGAATCTGTTTGCCTTATAACATTAATGAGGTAATAAAGGAATAAAGTTAACTTCAACATTTCGAAGAACATTTTCTTTAACACTAATAATGATTAGTCTAGTCCATGCCCTAACTGGTCTTTATTTTGAAGTCAACTTTGGCTATCAAATGCAATTTTTCAAATCTCTATGTGAGTTTAACATGGTAACCTTGCATCTTCCTGCATAGGCTAATATCTTACCATTGTCCACTCCCAATGCTACCGCTAGACCAATGATAACCGCCATAAAGAAAACTGTCAATAATATAGCAATTGTCCTCCATGGGCAAGGCTCTTCGCTATTAGGATATATGTCATCTTGGTGCCTTGCAATGTGAAAAACGTTTAAGGCAATAAATATTCTATGACCATTATACAACTAGGAATGGTAATCCTAAGGCGACAGTTAGTTTTTTTATGTCGATTTTCTGCAGTATTGATTTAATAAACTAATGCAAAACATACAAATACTAGTATACAAGATTGCAATGACATTCAATGTGTTGGTCTCTAAAAGAGGTATAACTCTAAAGCATGTTTGACTTTCTAGATTGATGTTCATCAGGTAAAAAGCATCATACCTGGGCGGTGGGGGTGGTGGATATGGCGATGGTGGTGGCTGCTGCCGTGGCTGCTTGTTGTGCCTATCACTGTAACCATATGGTTCGACATGATGGACAGGGGTGATTTCTATAAAATCTTCAGGTGGTCTATATGGTAAAGGTTTTGTCTGTGAAAAAAATACACAAAGACATTAGATAAACCTTGTACGTTTGGGAAAAAAAGTTTGAAACAAAGTGTTCTTAAAATCTGACTCCAAATGTGGTAAAGAACAAAGATTGTAATATATTCTCTGTGAAGAATGAGGGGCCTTTTCTTCCTCATCCCGAACCTTTTTTTTCCAACATCATAATTATATGCAGATCTTTTGCTCATAAATATTATATGCTGATCTGTTGCAATTGTTCCTTTTTTTTCAATCTTATTTTTTCTTTGAGAACAGGTCAAAATTGAAATTTCATCATTAAAGATTTCAAGTTTTTTTCTGTCCATGTTTTCTTCTAGATATAATCATGACTCTATCTTTTATTTCTTAGTATTATACAATTTGAGAATAGATTATATAGTACAGTATACTATTGATTTTAAGTAAGAGCTCATGCACCCTCAAATTTCAACATTTTTTTCAAAGAGAAAAGTTTCTAATAATCATAACATTGCTAAATTATTCTCAAATATGAATCTTGGAACCAATAACCTATTCGTTAATATTACTAAATATGTTTGAAAGTTTGAGTCTGGTTGCTAGGATACCGTTTTCTCGACAACAGTGTTCTATTGCTACTATTACAACATGTATTTTACCATTTATTGTAAAATAGAACACCTAATGTATTTTCATCTATAGTAAGTTTTCATTAACATCTGACCTGTATTTAGTCCACAACGGACTGGTCATTCAGATCAGATTGACAAAGATGACATTAGTCATCGAAAGCTATCAGTAAGAGACTTTTGATTAGTTAGTCTAAAGTTTTAAGTTCTGTATATGTATGAAAAGGAAAGCATTCCAGAAGTGCAGTAGTCCATCCCCCCCCCCCTTCCCCATACAAACAAAATAATTATAAAGGTGTCATGTAGTATTTTGACACATGTGTACTTATCCTAAAAAGGAGATTGTGACAGCGCCTGTTACAGTTGCTGTAAATTCTATCATTAATGATTATCAAAGTTGAATTGCATCACCCGGTATTTTGACAGTTACCTGTTATGAACATATTGCCTATAATTTTAATAAATTATCCAACAAAAGGGGCTAGAATAATAGTTAAAAAAATTAAATGCAAGAGGTTAGATAAGTCTAACCTTTTTGTACAATGATTTACCTGTCCCCCCAAGTTTGCACATTTGTGTTCTGCACGTAGAAACAATTTGCAACATCTCAAGCAAGTTATAAATTTCAAGCAAACACTTGAGGATGAAAAAGCCTGCTCTGCGCAGACACAGATTCTAAGAATTCAAACTTATCAATTCAAACACCAAGTGAATATCCTTTGAAATTAAAAAAAACTAGTGTATAAATCACTTAGGAGTTGAATATCTAATATTTGATAATAGTCAATCAGGATACTTACTGCTCTGGGCAATCTTTGCCCATATTCGTCTCTGGGCATTTTCCCTCAATTTCTGAATCTGTAAAAAAACCACTTCTTGAATAGCCAAGGGTAAGTGGTTTCATATTATCAATATAATAGTGATATTGAATAGAAACAAATAAGAAATGCAAATTTCTAAAACTGTTGAGTTGTTAAAAAGAGGCCAAGGAAAAAGTTTGAATTTATCATTAATATAGTGAAATGTCAAAATGTAAACAGAATTAAGTAAAAAGGATTTGTCAATAGACTTCAACTATCGACAGACTTAAAAATTGTATCTGTGTTTAGACAGTAGACTTCTAAAAAGATTTTCGGCCACAAAGCCCCTTTCAAACGACCCAATGTAAACAGGGCTGACTTCAACTAGACAGACTTTAAAACAGCAACTGCATTTAAGCTGAGTTGACATTGGTTGCAACCAGTAAAGACTTTTGCACTAAGTGAGAAAGGTTCTCAAAGATTTGTACATCAAAGTCATAATTTTTGGGCTCAGAGGTCAGACTAAATTTAAATTGTATTTTTTTTATCATTTTAAGAAAAAAAGCAATTTGTATAAAGCAATGATTAGCTTCTTTGTGAAATAGTGTTAATTTTCAGAAAGTCTTTTTTAAATTTTGAGTGACATTCGGCAACAAATCATTAATTTTAGAAATTATATTTTTTTCATACACTCTTTAGAGACAAAAACTGATTTGGAGGCAATTTGGCTATTTTTGGGGAGGGGATAAAGAAGTGACAATTTTCTTACTAAAAATAATGACAGCACTCACATGGGTTATTACATTGGTAGGATTTGTAGCAGAAAAAAAAAGAAATTTGATTAGGATGACAGCTTGTAGGTGATACATTGGTCTAACATTCTTGTAAAAACACATTTACCTTGAAAACAGTGAATCACCTAAATGAACTGAACAGCCTGTAGTGTAAAGGCTCAGATGTAAGTAGAAAAAAATGACCAACATTTCTACTTCATGATGTTTACTCTTTTCATGTCTTAAACCCTGGGCTTATACCTTTAGAAATATGTCACTCATAGAATACACACAATAAAGCTGTATCATTTTTTGTGAAAGAAACATGATCTAGGTCAATTGATATCTAGGTCAATGAAAGCATTCACCAATGTGTTGATTCGTGAATTGTAAAGGTTGAACATGAAGTAATAGAAATTACGGAGAAAGGCTAATGACATTGGAGATGGAACCGGGTCTTCCTGAGTAGCTGAGATCATGTTTGTGGTGCGAAAACATATAAATCATTGGATGTATTTTATATCAGCAGGCAGTAAGGCCACCATTTGCAATACCTATGTCTATCAAAGACACATACAATTTCATTTTTTTTGCACATCTCGAATAACAGGTTAATATAATGGTCTGTAGAAATTTACAAGGATCTAATTTTCTCTTTTGCTTTTTTCTACAGTCATAAGAACTGATATCATAAGAACTGATACGGAGGCAGTTTAGCTTTTTGAGGGGTGGGTGGGATAAATGAAGTGACAATTTTGTAATTAAAAATTATCACACAAACCTTCATCTTATTTGAAGAATATCAACAATAACTAAAAATATAGGAATTACTATCACACAACAACTGTATCTTTGGTGATTTTATTACTTGAGGATGAGATTCAAAATGGCAGTTACTTTTTGCATTTTTTTACAATAAAGGGTGTGCTGAGAATAGGTCATATGACAAAGAGTTTTCTTGTTATGTATCACCTGAAAAGCTGTTATGTGTTATCTCCAATTTTTCTTGACTTTGTGAGCAATTATATAGGTGTGTTTGATTACATTGTTTGGTATCACGTTTTTTTTTTCATTTTTCTGGAACTGGCCACTAGGCCCAGAGTGGCAACTAGCATTTTCTGCTCCCCAATGATCATACTCAATATAAAATGATGGTCTCTTACTTTTATCCAAGAAAAAAGTTAAGGGTCACATTTTCTGAAAATCCGACTAGACTGTAATGCTAAAGGGTATTTTTTTTAAATATTTGTGTAAGTTTTCAATGTTGACAAGCATTCTGTGGGTACAAAAGTAGATTGTTGAAATGTCTATATTTAAAAAAAATAAAAAATGTACTAAATGGAATGATTGTAAAATCACTGAATGAAAAAAACTCAATGTGTAGCTCTTTTTTTAAACTTCATAGTTTCTATGTAAAAATGTATGTCTTCTCCACAATAACTATATACACCTTTTTGTGACCAAATCTCTTGTATAAAACTTTATGTAACTGGAAAACTGACATGAAAATCACGTTTGGGGTCATAGTTCATGGTTTTAACCTTAAAAGGTCAAAGTTCACAAAACAGCCTCTTCAAAAAATGCATTGTACACCATTCTCTATCTGTCCTGAAAATGTGGTGCCTCTATTAGTATTACCATTTCACACAAAAATGTATTGTGTAATGTCCCCAATAAAAGCTGACTGTAATGCTAAAAAGTTTGTTGTTGTTGTATACTTGTGTAAGTTTTGAATGTTGACAAGCATTTTGTGTGTACAATTTTTTTTTATGCACTAGTTAAGAAAATGGAATGATTGTAGAACCACTGAATGAAAAAAATGTAAAAAAACTTAATTTGAACTCATATTTAAAACTTCATAGTTTCTCTGTAAAAAGAGATATTTTCAAGATTAAAACTTCAATAGATGCAGAATAGTCTTCTCCACAATAACTGCACCTTTTTATTACCAATTCTCCTCTATGAATTTTTACAAAACTGGAAAACTGAGGTCAAAGGTCACAAAATAGTCTCTTCAAAAAATGCATTGTTCATCATTCTTTATCTGTCCTGAAAATGTGGTGCCTCTATCCCCATTTTCACAAAAAAATGTCCCCAAAAAGCCTGACTAAAATAAGAAAGGCCAATGTTGAGTTGTTAAAACGAGGACAAGGAAAGTCACTGAAAACAATGAAAGTTGTTAGTCTGTGATTTATCATTAATATAGTGAAATGTCAAAATGTGAGAATTAAAATGTCAATGTATGATGTCAACAGTCTAGGGCATTGCAAACGTGCAAACAGGCCAGCTAATAACATAAGCATAATGCATGTGGGGCACAAACTTCCTGAATTGATTGTTGCCCCCTTTATAAAAGCACCTTCCCAGGGCTCTGTGAGAGACAGTTCAAACTAAACAGACAACCTTTGTAAAAAAAGCTAATACATAACCTTGAACTTTTTGTTCTATACAATATCAAAACATTTTTGAAAAAGCAATGAGCTACAAAAGAGATAATGTGTCTGCTTATATTGAATGGTATCTACATGTAAGTCAAAACTACATTCCATAGCATCATAACGATAGTCTTCTCACTGAAAATCATTCATCTTATGCTGTTATTTATCAATAGTTTTTGTCACTAAAAGGCCCCTGTAAATGTTAGAGCATTTTTAACGTGTATTACTGTAAGAATATTTTCCAAAGAATAATTACTTTTGATTGGCTGTGGAAAGATACAAAACTTGACCCCATTTTTGACAATTTTTCAAAAATGGCAAAATTTAGTCAAATTTTGTATTTTCAGCAGGTAATAATTAATAACTAACAGAAACATTAAGGTAATTTTATAAACATGCTCTAAATTGAGATTTTTTTTGTATTTTGATATTATGATATTGAAGTTGATTCCAATTTTGTGAGAATTTTAAGAATTTGGGGTTTTTATTGCATTTTTTTTAGAGAAAATTAATATAAATGAAATTTTTCCTTGGGTAATTGCTCAAGAATAAATTTGTGGTTCAGAAAAGATATGATGTGGATAGGTTTATATTGAATGGTATCTACATGTAAGTCAAAACTACATTCCATAGCATCATAACGATAGTCTTCTCACTGAAAATCATTCATCTTATGCTGTTATTTATCAATAGTTTTTGTCACTAAAAGGCCCCTGTAAATGTTAGAGCATTTTTAACGTGTATTACTGTAAGAATATTTTCCAAAGAATAATTACTTTTGATTGGCTGTGGAAAGATACAAAACTTGACCCCATTTTTGACAATTTTTCAAAAATGGCAAAATTTAGTCAAATTTTGTATTTTCAGCAGGTAATAATTAATAACTAACAGAAACATTAAGGTAATTTTATAAACATGCTCTAAATTGAGATTTTTTTTGTATTTTGATATTATGATATTGAAGTTGATTCCAATTTTGTGAGAATTTTAAGAATTTGGGGTTTTTATTGCATTTTTTTTAGAGAAAATTAATATAAATGAAATTTTTCCTTGGGTAATTGCTCAAGAATAAATTTGTGGTTCAGAAAAGATATGATGTGGATAGGTTTTCTCTGACACTTTCGGGCTTTAGCCAAAAAATGTACTCATTAATGCTTTCATGTTTCCCTACCTTAAGAGACAACTTTTTTTGTTATTGTGAGTTTTAAGTCGATTTGGCAAACAAAGTCAAAGGAGTAACAGAATATGCCCAAACAGTTCCAATTAGGGGATATGAATAGGGTTACAGGAGATATATGGAAAGTGGGGGCCAAATAATGTATTTGAACCCAACTTGTGAAAAGCTAAAAATTAACACCTTTTATAAAAAAAAGAAAAAAAAGATGAAATTAAATTGAGATAAGTAAAAAGAAATACCAGTAGAAGACAAAAAGAAAATCCGAAACATTCAACTTCAAGGAAATCAAGAAAACTCCTTACGAACCATCATACTTAAACATAAAACAACTTTTACATAAATATCAATTAAAATAATCATTACCTTTTTCTTGTGCAAATATTTGATTCAAATGTTGCTGCTTTCTTGAAAGAATCTTGCTTCACCAGATTCTGGGTGTAGTTTGATAAATCAAGAAAAAACATGTTATTCATACTGTAAAATTATCTCATGTAAGCCCTTTCTTGTTTTATAATTACATGAACCATGTCAATTTATTTTCATCGTAAAAACTGTACTGCAAGGATGGCATTTAGTGACAAATGATGAGAAGTGAGTCATCTATTTGAAGGTCTAGAAGTTTTTTGTGAAACTGATAATAGAATATGTATGCAGATAGGGCCTTTTACATGCCAGATCCTGTTATCTGAAACATGAGGCCTTGGTTTTTGTCTTATCTGATTGACATATCTTGAAACCCATGAATTCAAAAATATTTTTCTTGAAATTGACCAGAATAGAACCAGGGACGTACTGCATAGAAAACTTTATGCAATTAGCCATTTAAAGGCAGGCTATATGCATTTAAACCTGTTATAAAGTTATAGCTATCTGTCTGATACCCAATCATTCCACTCCCCTCCTTTTCGGGTTTCTGCGCATTGGACTCTACCCACTGCAAATTCAATGCCAGGCTATTTAACGCGACAGCGATTTTATCCCGTGGTATACCCTTATTTAAAGATGAATCGAGTCTAAGACATATAGGGTAAAAAATAAAATAAATGTAACCATCAAATTGCAGAAAGTATCCCCCTAACCTCTCTATCACATGTACATTCAACTTTTTCATCTTTTGTTTCATCACACCTGCTTGATTGATAATCCATTACAACTCCCTTGTGCCACAAAGGATTAGTTCCATGTAATCCTTTGTTAACCTTTCAATCATGGATAATACTAGTACGGTATACAAAATATAAATTTGGCATATTTGCAAGATCATTTCGTATTAAGTTGCAGAAAACTCCCTTCAACTTAATTATCCTTCACATTTAATCTTTGCAATGTATTTGTTTGAAAACAGAGATAGGGTGTGCGAAGGATGCTTGGAAAAAGGTCCAACTTGTTTTACATTGCATTGAGGCACCTATTCCCAATGACAGCCATGTCATGTTTAGTGACGCTTTTTGATTTATCATGTATTGGGGGGAGTGTCTTAGCGTATGATTAATAACAAATGGGCAGACTTTCCTTTCGGTACATGGGTTTCTATTTTTCTATTAAAAAAATATATATTTCTTGTTTTCTTTAGATCTTGCTCTCTTTTAAACATATACAATCCCGGAAAACTAAGGCATACACTTATAAAACAGTGCAATTATATGATCAGACATTTTCCCCCCACAATTTTATACTCCAAACTTTTTTTTCTATTACCTTATTGAATTGAGTTATCTTGATGTGTAAGTTATAGTAGTTTTTAGAATAGACTTTCACAAGGGATATATACCCCATCTGAAATCATATCCCTCCCTCAAAGTTTTCCCTATTTGATATGTTTAAGGTGGGCATTTATCAAGTATCGTTTAAATCGTTTATAATACTCTAGGAAAACGTTTTTTAGATTTGGATCATTTTAAAGAAGAATTTTGCAAAAACAAAATTTTTTAAAAATATTTTTGAAAAACTCAATTGAAAAAAAATCAAACTACTTTTTGAAATAAATTATGAGTACACATTTCAGACAGTCCAATTTCATTTTTAATATGAAAAACAAAGGTTTTAAAAGAGTTTTTTCTCCAATTATGTCATACTGCCAATTGTGTGACATTCTAGGTTTTCTTCTACAACCTCACAATAAGGCTATTTTTTGGGGGGAAAAAAAGATAAACTTGATTTGGTTATTCAAGAAAGGAGACTCTCATACTGAAGTCGAAAACATATTATGGTAACATGAAAGACTTAATGCAAGTATTTTGCAAAGGCTTTGATCCACCATTTTTTACGGTGGTATTCATTATAATTATAAAGATTTTTAACAAAGAATAGAAAAGTTGCAAACACACCTTTTGTTTGTGCTCCAGGTCATTTTTGGTTGACTGCCTCCACCAAACTCTTAAAACGATTAGTTGTCAGTGTCTAACCTTATAGTTAAGGTACCTAGATGTATACTCAACTGTTTCAAAGGTGCCTGTGTTTTAAAACGCGCCTCCAGTTAAAAAAAACTTGTTTCGTGTGTCATACAGGTTTCTAAATTTCACTGTAGACGTCAAATACGATTTTGAGACGCTGGGTTATTTTTATTTTCCCAAGTGTACGAAAAAATAGATTTATCAGAACGTTTTCGCTATTTTACTATCTTTGTCAGACTAGGAATAGTAAGGGCTATAAATGTTGCAAATTTACAAATGTTATGAATCGCGGATTTCCAAAAACACTTGAAAACATTTCCTTATAGTCAAAACAACATATTTGAAAATTTTCATCGTTGAGAACAACTTTTTACGTGTTGATATAGAAGTTATTATAAAACCAGGCGCCTTTGAAACCGAAATACAGATCCAGGCCGGGTATCACTGTGAACGGAAACCAGGGTCAATTTGCGTACTAAGCGTAACGTTACGATCTTTTAAACTGTAGAGGTGAATACATGAATATTTTTTCTTGTCAGCTGGCACATTTTAGTGAGTTGCTATTTCATAAATTGACTACATTTCTCATAAAACTTGCTTATACTGGCGCCTTTTGGACTGACTAGTATACGAAACAAAGTATATTTGTAACTTTTACAGTGTTTCAAATAGACAAAAGCATTTGTACTAAAAAAGTATTTTTTTTAATAATCCATTTGTCTTTTTGGCAGAGAACTTTAAGATAGCAAAATATGTTAAACTCTGTAACCAGCAATTTGAGTTTTAATACTCATCTAGACCAGTTAAAGTATATATTGTTGGTTTCATCACTAAAGATCAATTTCCTATAAACAAAATATTTAAAAAAATCAAAAATGTTGACACATTGAAACAACTAACTTATTTTGAATCAACTCCTTCAAATTTCAAGGTTTCAAATCCAAGTGTGCTTTTATGATATTATTTATACTTTATCCAATCAAAAATGTATTAATGAAATCAAAAATTATGATTCTCTTCAACAAGAATGTTATATATTCATCAATTTGCTCATGGAAATTAATGTTTCTACAAATTGAAATGACTCCCAGTTATTAGGGGAAGGAAATGTCATCACTCACCCAGCACCTTATATCAGAGAAAGTGTGAGTACAATTATGAGTGAACGTTATGTCATCCTATTTTATAAACAATCAATCATTTCTCTATGCCGCTGTAGGCCTGGCCTGTATGTCCTTGAGTTCTTGATTCTTCGAAATGTTGATTTTTTTAATATCCTCTACCCATAATACTTTACCCATAATACTTTACCAACAATACGTTAACGTCACTACGTTTGTTCTAGCCGTGATTCTCG
>JAVSBT010295077.1:0-10580 GCA_033118115.1 Pharyngocirrus eroticus | reverse complement strand
ATGTATACAAATTCTTCATGGAATATTCAAACCATTCGGAGTACAGCTTGTAACAATTGAAAAGAAACAAATAAGTACATGCATATTGTCAAAGTTTCTCATTATTTCTATCGACAATAAAAACTCTTTAAAAAAGTCTTATTCTGTTTTCTTTCAGGCTGGTGTTCGACAACTTTATGTTCAAATAGACCATGCTCCCATGTAGTGCCAATGGACATTTCTGATTTTCAATTCCACATGTGCTATTAGAATAATTTCTAAAATCACTCCACAACTTGAATATACTGATACGCAACGTTCAAAGAATGGTGAAACAAGAAATTATTTGCGAATATTATTTCTTAGAGGGATTCAGACACATGGTTTGATTGGTTATGGTGTTTCTTTCTTATTCTATTACCCTGTAAATGTTCTTTATTCTTTAGGAAAGAGGCTACAGATATTACCCCCCTCCCCCTATTTTTTTTTTTAAAAAATGAATTTATTTTAATGTATGTTTAAGTTTCAAAACTTGTTATACATTGTGCTTTATGCATGGTACGTATCACAAGGTAGGTAATGAAGTATACGTTTATGCTAGTCATGATTAACTTCTAAGAATGGAAAGTTATTAGTAACAGTCAATTTCATTGAATATTCTGTAAGATATCAAAAAACATCTCTATCTTCCTGTTGTGTTTACTTCTGTGTTGTCTTTCTGGTACCAGTGTTGATTTCTTGCCGGTTTATGACTGCTGAAACATACTTTCATAAAGTTTAACACAGGACAGGTAGAATCATAATGTACTCCTACATTACAAAACAGGTGTGCAGCTAAAAAAAAAAAATTCTGTCTCCTTATACACATTATTTATTCCATTAATATAAGGGTTACAACTACAAATAAGAAGTCTGAAAGACTGGAAAAGAGGCCATTTATGAGGAATGTATATAAATTGTACATGTATGTATTATGTATCCTGTGTTCAACTTTGAGCATGATTCTGTAAATGGAAGTGCACCTTCTAAAAAGATAGGGAGAATTTATTTTTTCTGGCAGCAGAATTTTGATCTGAATTGTATTAAAGGTATACACAAAACCTTGACAATCCAAGTTTATCTATATTTGATGTTTGTTCCAACTGGATTTTACCCATCTATTACTTGTTAAATGTTTTAGACTATTTCATGGGCAAATCAAATTCAGTAGTTATATCTTAAGTCCAGTTGATATCAATATCAAAATTCTGATAGTAAATACATTCAATATTTCCAATTATTTTTTGGTCATTTGACAGAAGTGAGAAAAAATAGCATCTCAAGCAAGCAAGTGCAATTCATAAATTAAAAGAAAATATATAAACATATTGGTGTGTGTGCAGATGAAGTATTTACATAATGTAATGCTTGATATTAATGAAGATTAATTTATGATAGATAAAAATGACTAAAAGATATGTGAAAGCTGATATGTGTCAAATTCTCATAAAAAGGTTTCTACTTGTGGTGCATTGGTGAGACAGTATTGTAATGATAAGCTACTGTTTGTTACATGAGCAATTTGAGAATAAAATTGTTAACAGTTCATGCTCAAACAAAATGCTTTTCTTTCTATTCTTCTCTTGATATTTTTTTAATCTGACAGATGTCCCTACTCCATATTTTAGCAAACAAAATTGAAATTAGGTTATCCCATGGACACTTGTTAATTCTCCCCAATTGTAGCAATAGCAAATATCTAATCATTAATTTCAATATAAAACACAAAACTTAAAAAAAGTATTAAGCTGACATCAAACCTTGTCATTTATTATGTTTTAGGTGCTGTATGATAAAGGATGAACAAATTATGTAATCATTTTGTGAGCACAAAGAGCTTAATTATTGTTTCAATAATGTTAATCTTTTTAATGTCATAACATCAATCAAGGACATGTTTAGCACGCCAAGATTTAACACATCTACAGTACTCTGCTCACATGCTTCTGCAGTTACACAAAGTAGAAAACAATTTGAATTGTCTTTAGACACAAATGAAAAAAAGGTGAATACATGAAATTCTGTAGTACTATTTAGATATTCAAATGAAAGTAAACATTTTGATTCAAGTTTCCAGACCACATGCTGATAAACCTAGAATATAACAACAATGATTGTTATTGGGACATCTTTGGTCCTCAATTTTAAAAAAAAGTGTCTTTATAAGCTGCCTTGTTTACTAAGTGATTGATATATCAAGGCCTTTTACATTCTGACAAAACTGCTAACATGTATGAAATACTCTTGTAATCCAATGTATCAAAGATATGACTTTACATTGTTATTTACTTGTCACTGTAGTACAATTACCATTTCCCTTTTACTCCACATTTAAATCTTCAGTTTTACAATGTTTCAAAGATTTCCCAATTTTCAAGATTATTGAAACAACAATATTTGGTTTACAAACAATGAGGGAAAACATAGCACACCAAGTGAAGTGATAGTTGCACCAGTATATTAGCAGTTTGTCCATAGTAAAATGAAAACATAAAAATTGAGAGAAAAAAAAGCAAAGTAAGGATTAATACCCTGACATAAAGGATAGCTAACAGGCATGGTGCACTGTCCTATTTTTTTTGAAGAAAACTCCTTACATTTCCAGTTATTTACAGCTTGAAGGCATCTTGTGATCACACACAGAATAAACACATAAACATTACTACAATTTGTCGACAGTATTGCAAATAGGACACAATAACCACATAGAACCCCTGCAGAATTTTTAAGACAAAGGTTGAATGTGTGCCATAGTCTGTAGACACACTCTGAGGATCCTTTTACTATTTCAATACAAATCCAACTAAATGTATCTTTCTTTTGAAGCATACCATGGCTATACTACCATCAACTTAAAAAACAAAAAATATTATAAAACAAAGCATTATATCTAAGGTAAGAACGAGTAATTCAATATAATTTGCTTTACTATGCCATGGTTTAATATTTTTTTCTATGCTAAATGTTCTTGTTTTGTTTTTTTATCAATTTTATAAAATTAAAATGCAAGTGATCAACACTGACAATGGCTGCATCAAAAATCAATGGAACATCATGTTCATCAATCAATTATTGAGTTCATAGAAAACTCAAATGTACTTTTTTACATTATCATCGGAGATATTCAAATTAAAATAAAATTATCTCTGGTGCTCTATTTAACTGAGAAACTATTTTATCATCATGTTATCAAAGGTCAATATACATTCATATGTAAACTATATTGTAACCTTCAAAATTCATCCATGGCAGTAAAAAGGTCAATATTTTTGCAGATTTGCACTCTCTTATCTACCATCTTTTATAAAGTTGTAACTGGCTGTTATAAATGAATCCTGGCTTTTTATAATCAAATAATTTCACAGTAAGTACTAAACATAAAAACTAACTGTCATCCATTTTGACAAAATTCAATCAACAATGTGCCATGGTTACAACCAAAATAATGCTACACACACAAAGCAAAGAAATAAAGTAGATCTCATCTATCAAAAAGATATGAACAATGACTGACCATCCTGTTGACTATTTAGGAGATAACAACTGAAGAAAAACTTGAGAACATGTCCATATGGTTAATTATGCAAATGCCTTTAAATTAAAATTAAAATATCGTGACAAATTACATTAGTTTTTTGCTGTTTTGTTAAAAGAATACTTTTAATACAACCAGATTAATAAGATGTAAATGGGATGGTTTTAATCAAAGGTTCTTTTGACTTCTTTTTTAAAGTTTTTTCTTCTCTCTTTTTGTAAAAAAATATTTCAAGTTATTGCAAATCTTGTTACTGTCAATGATTCTCTTGCAGAATTTATCAACCCTTTACAAGATGCACACATCTTTCTTTTGCCTCCTGCCAAAGTTTACAAAAAGGTTCAAGCTAAATATGCTCAAAAGCCATTTTCATGTGGGATACAAATTCATGCACCTGATAATGTTTAGAAAGTATTGTATGATCCATTCTGAAGCAACTCAAATCAAGTGGAGGGTAATAGTCTTTTTCTTAGGAAAATCCTTCAATAAGCATAATAGAGATGATAGTTCCAGAAGCATTTTTGGACTGTGTGTCACAACACGTTGTGGCAGGCAGAAAATCGGTGTTCATTTGCACAGTCTCAGCTGAACTCATCATCACTTTCATCAGACGTACTGGATAAGGTGTCATTCAAATCTGGAGGAATAGTTCCAGGGAAGGGGGGTCCCTTTGGAGACCAAACAAGTGGCAAGGTTTTCCTTCTGGTTAATCCATTTTTGACTTGGGAAATCTGAAAACAATATCAATTTTAATTTTTATGAAGGGAAATATATTTTTTCACTTTACTTGAACTTGCACGTTATTTATTCACCATAAGATTATTGCAGTACCAAAGGTTAGGATCTCTTTATGTCAATTCAAGATTAACAAATGGTAATTTACCTGTTTAGACATTTGCTGAAACTGCTTTTTATCATCTTCAGTAATCTCATATTCTTCATCATCTTCTTTCCAGCCCATTTCTCTTAAAAGTCTATTTGAATAAAATTCAAAGGTTTTGAGTCAACATTTTTTAAAATTAAACATCACTTACACTTTATCAATAATTGTTATCTATATCCACCATGGATATCTAGCTAACATTGGTCTTACCTTTGCTCTGCTTCTAAGGAGCTTGAAAGAAAATTTTCTTCAGGAGATATGGACATTCCATTGATACCGTTGACAATCTTTGAGTCTGGTGGTATATCAGCACCATTGGTCATTTGTGTCTACAACAAGCATAAATGTGATCAACAAAAGAAGAATCATATGCATTGGTATGATTTAAACTATACTTTAAGTTGTTTTATATATCACTCAATAAAATAATTAAAGAAAGTTTTCTCAATAATAACCACTTTGCAAATCCAAAGAAACTTTAACAATAACCAATAAATTCTTGGACAAGAGTGTTACCTTCTCGGACTCTTCAATCATTTCTTCCCCATTGACTTCCATTTGGTTATTCACATCGTTTTTCAAGGTTTTTAGAAAGTCACTTTTTTTGTTGGATAGGTTTTTTGGGGTAGTCATTAAACGAGAGTTGAGTATCTGTACGGGAGCAGTTGAGGAGTCCTGCTGAATGCTCTGAATGTAATATCAAAATATATTATATACATTAACAGTCAACATAAAATCTTACATAAGCAACTTTATTATTTGTTTTCCTCAGTAGCACATTCTATTGAATATGATATTTTGCTTAACTGCCTAATGTATCACACTGATATATTTAATGAAAACAATTGTTATAGTTTTCTCAAATTATTGTTTACGTCAGTTTACATACCCCACAAGAAAAAGGAAAAATAAGGTTCATTGAGATCAAATGTGATTTGAAATGGAACTGACCTTGCTGGGTACCTGTGCCCTGTACATATTTCCTGAAGTTTTATCTCCATTATCTTTATGTCCATCTGAAAAGAAAACCCATGGTAAAGTATTTGTCATAAAATCTGCTTTTTTGGAGACCTGTGATATTTGCAAAATGGTTGTCATATCATTAAGAATTCAATCCTTACCTATGCCATTGACATGGCGCTCCATCTTATCAGTACCATTAGCGTGAATCTTGGCTGAAAGTGGTTTTTCTGTAGGTAAATAGAAAATTATTAGATTCATTAAATTTTATCCTAAAGATTGTATATCAATTGTTTTTCTCCTTTCTATACTTGCTATAAAATTAAGTATTTAATTCATAAAATTATTATGAATGACTTGGGCAGCTGAGGACCAAGTAACTGGTTTTGTTGAGGCATATTAAACACAATTTCAATTTGTGTTTTTACTCTTTTGAACTAGGGTTAGATACAATTTCTTTCCAACCCCCCCCCCCCCCCCAAATAAAATAATAAAACAACACATTTCATAAGCTTCATTCAAAAAACTCAAAATAAAATAAGTAAATATAATATTGTATATCAATCAAAGTATTAGTTATTTACCCCACACTCCTGTTCCAGAGGTCTTGACATTCTTCACTTCATCATTTTCACCATTTAAAGACGGCTAGAATAAAAATGAAATAGCATGTCAAGCTAGAATGAAGGTCACCTTATCAATAATCTATTAAAAAATAAATTATTGATTTACAAGACAATCTTACAAACAAAATCGAAGCAATAGGGTCTTGCCTTAAGTATTGAAAGTATAAACACCATCTGCTTGATATCGAACAAGTTGCTATAACAAAATTGATAAGTTTGACTTTGACATGATTTATATCAAAAATTTAAAAAAAAGATAGATCATTAAATAAGAATCACAGAAATCATATTCAAGAGCATGAAATATCAGCAATAATACAGACAGCAAAACTCACAAAATCATCATCTATATGCTCCTTCCGAAGTTCTCCTTTCATGCTTTGTTTCCCTTCTCTTTCCTTATTTTTGTCTCCCTTGTTGTAAGGCCTCTTACCACTGGGTCTGGGGCCATAACCAGTGTAATAAGAGTCACCTGGGAAGTAGTCATAACCATAAGCATCATAATATGGAAGGTATCCAGCGCCATTCATCTAAAGTAATAAATAAAAATAAAAATCCACCATTAACCACTGTACTTCAAACAAAATTAATGTAAGTTAAGTCATAAGAATGCTAATAGTTATGATAAAAGCATCTCTGCGCACATTATTATATCATAGCATATTCTAATTTGATTAGCAGATTAAGGATTATGAGTAGCATAATGTAAAGAAAAAATATCTATAAAAGTTTGATGCAAAAACTGCAAGAACATGTTCAGGGCCATTATTTCATCTGTAATATGACAACCCATTTAGCAATAATTTACAAAGAAAGTCCCTTAGACATTACTTACATGAGGTGCAGGGCCAGGACCTTGATATCTTGAGTTAGGATGTTGATATTTTCCATCTCTCATTAAGGTGGGTTGAGATCTATAATGGTTGCCATACTTTTCAAAACCATAGTTGTATGGATAGCCACCATAATTGTTATAGTAATCGTCATCTACTGAGTGATGTCTAAATTTTTGGGAAGGATATCTACCGCCTGCCATAATAGAATGCAAACAAAAATAATGTATGGATGTAAAAGGTAAGTAAATAGTTTCACACTTTGTTCTTCTCTTCATAAGTAAAAAATATCAAAATCAAACTTTGCATTTATCAATTATTTAAATGACAGGTAAATGCAAACCGTTACCCACATCGAAAAAGCACTAACCTTCATAGTAGTCAAAAGATCTTTGTCTTGGTAATCCTACTCCATACGGAAAGTCATGGCCACCATAGCCATTATAATTAGGATAAAAATCTTTAGGACGGCCTGATTTGTCTATGTAGTCACTTGCTTTTCCACCAGCAGACTTCTGTGTGATAAAATGGAAGTGAAAGATGATATCTGATAGTCTTATCAAAACAAAAGATCATATAAAATAACTTTTGCCAGCTCCCTAAAAAAACTGCAACAGAGAAATAGACTCTGTTCAAAACAAATGAATGTCAAATAGTTGTATAGTACAAACATAAAGTGAACACAACATTTTTGTTTTGATAAAACAAACTGTAAAAAATGTTGATTGTAATTCCTGTGAAAACAGTGGACATTATAGGTGTTCACAGCGAGTCCAAAAGGGCACTAAAATGTATTCAGTAAAAAAAGCACTGATCTATTCGTAATAATTTAACTAAAAAAATACAAATTTCTTGTGTTATTCATGATTACATGACAATGGTCTGTAGTAATCATTTCAATATTACTTTATATTTTCTTTTCCAAGATAATCGACATTTCTTGTTATACTATGTTTCACTCAACCTTTGCTTGTCTAGTAAAATGTGTATGAAGTACATGTATGTTGGAAAAAAACACTGATAACAGAAACTTTCATTATGAACTCTGATTTTTCTTGAAGACTAGAGAAACAAAATATATCTTTGACAGTTTTATTCAAGAAGTTGATTAAACCTAAAGCCTAAATCTTATTCAAAGGGATTGTTCCTAATGATTTGGCAGCACTGCCACAGTAAAATGTCTTGGACACTGGAAGACTGATAAAATATTACACATCCTTCTTTTTATTTAAACCTCTCATTAATTGTTGTTTACTTATTTGTTTGTGAATCAATTGTGCAAATTTGCTACTCACCCTGTTTTCTTGATCAGGAACTTTCAGCCATGCTGGGGCAAAGTCATGCTTAGGAGCTTTACTGGTTGCCATTAGTGCTCCTTACACATTATGAATAACCCAGCACTGAAACATGACAATGTAATACAAATAAATACAGATCATAATAGTCATCCTTATAATTAAAATTGTGGGATTCTTTTTTGAATCAAGATGGATTAAAGCTTTGATATTTTATTGCTCTTTAGAGCTCAAAAGCTTTTAATTTCTTACTCTAATATAAAAAGTACAGAATTAAATCTTTATACCATTAATGTGTCACAGTCTTTTGTTCCTTTACTACTTTTAAATACACTACAAGTACAAGGAATAATTTTGTAACGCAAACTGATCTGTTTAGATTTGATTAGCAATTCAGTGCAGTAAAACGCTATGCCAATTAATTGGGTATTCATCCATATGATGATCAAAATATTCTTACCTGTACAAAATCTGTTACAAGATAATGTCTCAGCACTATTTTTGTACACACTCAAGAGCAATTTATCAACCTCTTTTTTGGCACAAATCTTTGGAAAATAAATGTTCTTTTCCAAATTGAAACAAGTCCTTTTTGGTTCATTCAAGGCACACAAGCAATGCATAAAAATGCTTGGTATACCTTACAATCTTTGCTACCTTGTCATTTTAAACTTTATTGGCACAAAACTTGATTAAAATTAATCCACTTCAGAGCATTTCCACCACAAACTGTATTTGCAGAATTAACACAAATAGCACACATTACAGCTTGCAGGACACTAAGCTCAACAAATGCAACAGATATCTAAGACGACGTATTACAGGGTAGTAAAACTAATAATGTCTGCATCAAATCAACAATCACTGATTCTGACACTGGACTGACAGTGACAATAACCCTGTAGATATGTTTTGGTTTTGGAGTGGCATTCAATTCTCTTTGGAAAACTATTTGAAGTTTTTGAGCAAAATTTCTATACACTGCACACAAAATATGACTAATCTCTACTTTATCCACATACGTTGGGACTTATCAATCCATTTTCATGAAAATGATGAACAGCTATACCTGACAACATTCATAACAGGCGGCCATGAACATGGCATTTCCTGTTCCTTGGTATCAATTAATCATTGTATTTTCATCTAAAATTCCATAACCATAGTTCAAATCTAATCCTCTAATGTATATGGTAAACCATGAATGTTTTGTTCTTCACAGCATGATGGTGCTGCTTTGTTAGTTTTTATGGTAGTGTAATAAACAAACACTCGTGTTTGTGACTTCAAGGTCGATATTCCATGCAAATCAATGTATTTTCTTATGCTCTGAAAGTATTTTCATCCAAAATTAGGTTTCTTTTCAACAAGATATATTAAAGTTCTATCATTTGACTTGGTGGCTAGATGTACTTCTCTGATGTAACCAAGATTTCACGAGCAAATATATGAGTTCCAGAGTTTTCTGTCAACTAATTTCCAAACTATGGCGGATTTTCCATCCCATAATAAACCGATATCTCGCACTATCTCGAGGTAGTCTAGAGGATCAAATTACAGTAACTTTTGTACCAAAGAAACTAGAGTGTTAATCTAGTATTTTGTAAGTAATTCTCTTCTGATTTTTCTGGATGATGAAATGATTTCAAGGATCAGTAGGAATTTTATTATGTAATTGCTAAAATCTAGGTCATTATTCAAACGATAATTGGCGAGAGCTAAAGCAGACGAAAACATAAGCACATGTGCAGTCTGATATTTACACTCATTAATTTTATCGTGATAAGTAAGTATTGGGTCAGTTGACAATACTTAATTTTGAGTAATTGCGATATTGTAGTAGTAACTGAGTAAGTGTGCAGAGAAAATGATATGAAACTATGTATAATGTTAAAATAGACGGTAGTAGTTGATGGTGAAAACACATTGATTCATTCCAACTCATCATTATTATGTTTTTGTAAGGCTCAGCAGTTAAAAAATGAGGAAGCAAAGGCTGAGCTGAAAGCCAGAACCAGGCAGTACAAACATTTCATTAAAAAAACATTTAAAACATACAACAAGGCGCTTCATAACAATCTTAGAAAACTCAAGCATTCAAAACCCCGTGAATATTGGAATTTATTAAACAGAGCTTGTAAACAATCTGAGGAATCTGGGAAAATAACTTTGGAAAATTTCACAAATCACTTTAGCAGAATAAGCCAAACGGAACATAGTGATGAAAATGTAAACGATAACCTTGATACAAGAAACACTGATGCTAATATTAATGAAGAAATAAATATGCCATTCACACTTGATGAACTCAATAAAATTCTCAGCAAGCTTCGCAATAATAAGGCATGTGGCGTTGATAATGTAGTAAATGAGTATCTCAAACATTGTCCTCAAAATCTAATGTCAGCTGTTGTCAAGTTATTCAATCTA